>JAUELK010144745.1:0-11391 GCA_031471215.1 Gastropteron pacificum
TATTATTATTATTATTATTATTATTATTATTATCTATATTCAATTTTAACGATTGAAACAAAAACACACAATACAACATATAATATAATCATAGTAGTCAATGCTGTTAACAGATGAATGCCATTAAAAAAAAATATTAACATTTGAAAAAATAATTTTTAACTAGAAAAAAAAATTGGGATGGAGAGAAGCACTGAAGCAACAAGTAGAACAAGATAAGAATTGATATAACATCACACGATCGCGTATATCCTCAAGTCTGAAGCTGCGACTTTACGGAAGAAGCAGAAGAAAGAAGAAGAATTGGGAACAACAATGTGCAGACAAAGGTGCTATACAGTTAGGCCCTATATTATACATAATAAACTTGATCTTAGATCTAAAACATCCTGCTTGGTTTTTGCACCACAAGGAAGACAATAAAAACAAAATTGAAGAGAAAAAACACAAAAGAAAGGGGAAAAAAGGTGGACGAAATCAAAGAACAAAGAACAAGATCGCAGGGATCGACATCAATTATACCAAGATCCAGAACAAACACGCATCTATATTCTTTCTACCCCTCCATTTATATTCTTTCTACCCCTCCGCTATTGGGAACAGTATGCCAAATGAACTTTAAAACACTACAAATGCCAACCTCTTAAAGATTGAATTCAGGTCTGTGACCTTGAGAACTAACTATGAGCAAATGTAGAGCCAACCACTAGATCTAGATATCTAGAAGGCCGCAGGCAAACTATTTATTTTATTCTAAAACTAACATGTTGTTGTACATATGAACAGAACCTGCACCAGTTCAAAAACACAAAAACGCCTTTTATGAATTGATAATCATGGTTTTGTAACATCTTTTTTAAAATCCTTAAACTGAAAGGCATACCAGACTAAGTCACATTGCGCGATTGCAAAAATCCTCTGTATATATGAATATGAGGCTACAGTCATAATTGGAAGAAGAAGAAGAAGAAGAAGAAGAAGAAAGACAAAGAGAAAGACAGGAAGAAGAAGGTGCAAACAGTTGATGAAACAGATATGGCACCTCTATGTAGGCCTACTCTGCTGTAATTAATGATTAAATCTGAGAGAATATAGACCAACCTTCTCACGATCGTTTTGCTTACAAGTACCTTTAAACTGAGAAGCGTTTGTGACACTTATTATAGGTTCGCTGTGTAAGCTTATCTTATCTTATTCATTGTTAGGTGGACTATCCAGACATTTAGATGCAAGAACGGAAATGCAACATGAAGCCTTGGTGCTTGCTTCGGTGTTTGTTTATGGGAAATGTCAACAATGTCAACACCCAAGTTTCCCTGTGCATGTTCCGGTAGTGCTCTCTTTTGAAATGCTAAACAATGACTTGCGGTAACAAAAAAGTACAAAAGCAAAACATAGCAAAACTTCTAAGCAAAGCAAACCAAAACGAAATGAAAAAAAACAAGCATACACAAAAATGAGCAAAGAAGAAACAAATAACGCAGCACAACGAACACATACGTGTGATACTTAAAATAGGAACCAATGAAACTCTGTTTTGTCACCTAATTCCAGGAAAAACGTTGACGTCCGATTCGGAATGAGTAATACACACCTATGTTATTTTTACAACCTTACTAATCCGATTCAGCTTGGCCAAGGCCTATATTTAGACCTTTACCTCACTGGGTGCACTGTATTCTAGCAACAATTTCCAAACACAGCACAGGTATTATTAGATCCAAGAGAGCTTTATAAGACACGTCAACCTTTACTGTTTCTACGATGTCTAACGCCACCAACGAGGGAGCGCATTAGGGTTTACTACTGTCATCTCGTGAATGTGACAGACCATCTAATTTTGATCACGGACCTGTTCAAGAATCAAGCCTCCCCAGTTCGCCATCAGCTTCTTGCATGAGCGAAAATCTAGATCTAGAAGTAGGAGAGAAAGATCAGGAGACCAGAGGAAGCAACGGTAATTTTGCCTTTTAAACATAGAGTCCATATTTAGATCTACAAGTTACAAGTACAAGACATCTAGAATCTAGATCAGATTTGCAGATCTCTTCTTCTTCTTCCATATGACTGCAGCCTCATAATAGAGGACTTTTGCAATCGCGCATTCTAAATGTAGACTAGATTCTAAATAGTAGGCTACTACTAACTACTAGTCTAGAAGATCTAGACCTAGATCTATAACTTAACAGAGGTGAATAGATAAAGTATATGACTCTCTCTGTTTGTAATATCTAGACTTGGACCCAAGACACTAGGCTAGGCCCTAGTCCAGATCTAGCATTTTAATTTCAAAAGTACTATATATGGCCTAAATGAAAATTGATTTGCCTTATCAGGAGCTGAAAAACACCTGCCTGAGGACATCCAAAAATCACAGGAGAAAGAAACTATGGAGGCAACTGCAAGTGGGATCACTAAGATGGACGAATTTCATCAGAGAATGAAGAGGTATGTCTAGTTATGAATACTGAAGAGATCACTTCTGTGGGTAAGATCATTTCACATTTTGTAATTTGATTACTTACATTGCAGATGCACTGATATCATCAATGGAAAAAAAAAAAGAGTAAAAAAGAGTCGAAAAGGCTAAAACGGTACCATACTTATGAATTTAAGAAAATAGAATTGCAGAACAAGAAACAATCTAATCTTATAAGCTACTAGTAGACTCAGTGCAGCTTTGCTTGCAAAAGATACAATGAACCCGTTCCCACTATCTTTCCACTCTCATTTACAACTACTCCCCGCAACCCCGGCCGCCTACCGCCTTTTGAATAAAAATGGTTTCTCATTTACCTCAAACGACTGAGACGTCCATTGGTGATGTGTGTTGTTTGGTAGACAATCCAAGAATAGAAGTCTAAAGGAAACTTCCCACTTCCCATGGAAAACTGAAAAAGCAGTGTCGCAGATATGGCATTCGGTGGCTGAGAGTGAAATTTATTTGGGAGGTAAATATTAAACGTAAATTCAACCGGCAGGATTCTCAAAGTAAAACAATGCCCAGCATACAGCTAAATGTTTACTCTGTAATTCGCTCATTTTTTCGTATTTTTACGTTCAGCCGATTCTGAGAACATTCTACTGTAAAAAAGGTGCCACGCCCCCTGATCACTCTTATAATATAGATTCTGAAAGCAAATGTATCATAAAGATGAATCCTAATCTTGCAGATTCATAGATTGTCTTACATTATTAGGCCTAGGTATAGGCACATAGGCGACACAATTTTGTTCATAAAATGTGTTTTTTTCAGTGACTTGATGTATGAGCTCAGAAACATCCAGCATAGTGAAAAACCACAGGACATCCAAAAATCACAGGAGAAAGAAACTATGGAGGCAACTGCAAGTGCGAGTGGGATCACTAAGATGGATCAATTTCATCAGAGAATGAAGAGGTATGTCTAGTTATGAACACTGAAGAGATCACTTCTATGGAGTGGCACTTATGTTATTGCTGTTACATCCAACTAACTTCTGTGGGTAAGATCATTTCACATTCTGTAATTTGATTACTTACATGTGCAGATGCACTGATATCATCAATGGAAAAAAAAAAGAGTAAAAAAGAGTCGAAAAGGCTAAAACGGTACCATACTTATGAATTAAAAAAAATAGAATTGTAGAACAAGAAACAATCTAATCTTATAAGCTACTAGTAGACTCAGTGCAGCTTTGCTTGCAAAAGAAACAATGATCCAGTTCCCACTATCTTTCCACTCTCATTTACAACTACTCCCCCCAACCTCGGCCGCCTACCGCCTTTTGAAAAAAAAGTATTCTCATTTACCTCAAACGACTGAGACGTCCATTGGTGATGTGTGTTGTTTGGTAGACAATCCAAGAATAGAAGTCTAAAGGAAACTTCCCACTTCCCATGGAAAACTGAAAAAGCAGTGTCGCAGATATGGCATTCGGTGGCTGAGAGTGAAATTTATTTGGGAGGTAAATATTAAACGTAAATTCAACCGGCAGGATTCTCAAAGTAAAACAATGCCCAGCATACAGCTAAATGTTTACTCTGTAATTCGCTCATTTTTTCGTATTTTTACGTTCAGCCGATTCTGAGAACATTCTACTGTAAAAAAGGTGCCACGCCCCCTGATCACTCTTATAATATAGATTCTGAAAGCAAATGTATCATAAAGATGAATCCTAATCTTGCAGATTCATAGATTGTCTTACATTATTAGGCCTAGGTATAGGCACATAGGCGACACAGCTTTTGTTCATAAAATGTGTTTTTTTCAGTGACTTGATGTATGAGCTCAGAAACATCCAGCATAGTGAAAAACCAGTGACTGGCCAAAATCGCAGAGAGAACATTCAGAAGTTTATGGAAAAGTATGTTGGGGTTGAGGAGAGCACTGCATCAGCAAGACCTTCAACGAGCAATGAGGACCACAGACCTGAAGCTGTTGTTGTTGAGGTATGGAAAGATAAGGTTATGAATAAATTGCACATATTAATTTCAATATAATAATTATAATGATATTTATAACTTTTTCTCTTTGAGCTCATCATTGCATCATAGAGATGTAATGTTTAGAAGAAAGCATTGCCACTTTTATCCTTTCAATCTTAGATTAAGTATGATGTTTTTCCTAAAGTTGCTTATCTCATTTGATTTGATTCTCCAACAGGTCCAAGGAGTCATTGAGCAACGCAGAGTCTCATCAATGCTACAATCACCAGCCTTCAGAAGGCAGTTGGAGAATGTTATTAGAGGAGGCATACAGTCCAGTCAAAGCACAGTCACCCCCACTCCAAGGCCCAGAGCAAACAGGGGACTTGCAGCATCACCTGCTGTTCCAAGACTCAGAACAAGAGCAACACCACCCGAAGATGTCACTCCAGCAGTGCATGCGAGACAAAGTAAGACTTAAATGTTGTCTTTTTTACATACCATACCATCCAATCATGACAAGGCTTTTGAAAGGAATTTAGGCTACCATGATTAATTAGGCTAATTTTGAAATGTTGTAAAAAGGACTTAATAAAGTGTCTGGTAGTAAGTTACAGTAGTAAGCTATTTGCAATACATTACGAGATTTTGGTGTTTTACTTCCATTTAATACTGAACAAATGCAAAAGCAATAATAACAGAATGACAAAGTACTATATTAGTGGAATTTACTCATCCTCAGCAATAGCACCACCTCATGTTGAAAGAAGGACACAACCTGTGCAACCAAGATTAACAAGAAGTGACAGCACTGAGTCCATCTCATCTGTTGATAGTTTCTCAAGTGCGAGAAGCTCAGTTGACACTGGTAAGCATTCTGTTATATGCAATGAGACCAATCTTCTGTAGAAACAATTTGTCCAAAGGATATGAAAATCAGTTCAGTCTCAAATTAATTAGTTTTTGATCATTGCAAAGTGTATTATGGTAGTGTATGTTTTTAAAAAAGTGTCAATTTAAAAAACTCGTCAAAAATCTAACTTTCGTCCAATCACTTATTCCTTTTACACAGCTAACTAAAATATATAATACTAGTTGACCCGGTGCAGCTTCGCTTACAAAAGATACAATGAGCCCCTTCCCACTATCTTTCCACTCTCATTTACAACCAACCCCCCCCCCAACCCCGCAGCTTACCGCCTTTTAAAAAAGTGTTCCCATTGACGTGTTATGTGCTGCTAGTGCTAAGCAGTAAAACGATTGAGATACTAAAGATATCACACCTCGCCGCCCCCTCCCCCTCTCCCGCCCACTTTTTTTGTATCCCGTGTTCTACCACTCAGAAAAACACATAACACGTCACTTGGTGATGTGTGTTATTTGGTAGACAATCAAAGAATAGAATTGTAAAGGAAACTTCCCACTCTTTATGGAAAACCGAAAAAGGAGTGTCGCAGATATTGCATTTGGTGGCTGAGAGTGGAATTTAATAGAGAGGTAAATATATAACGTAAATTCATCCACAGGATTCTCAAAGTAAAACAATGCCCAGCACACAACTGAATGCTGACTGTGTAAGTGGGTCATATTTTCGTATTTTCACGTTCAGCTGATTCTGAGAACATAATACCGTAAAAAAGTGCCACGCCCCCTAATCACTCTTATAATATAGATATAGAGAGACATACTGTAAAGTCATTGCAAGCATTCAGTATTATTTCATTGATCTATTGTTGTACGTTTGCAGATATTGCTGACATCGATGAAGCTGTTGGAACTGTAGAAGAGCCTCAACAAAGTCGAAGCAGACCTAATAATTCATTGCAGGAACTGCCCATACACACCCCTAGATTACCACAAGCAAATGCACAGGATGGCAGTGATACTGGAGTTCAAAAGTAAGTCATACTTAAGACTTAATCCAATTGCTCAAATGCTCTATGACATACTGGTCTGGAAAAACAAGAAAAATCATCATTTTTTGACTGAATTGATATTGTTAAAACAATGAACAATTTCCTAGGCCAGAGCAGAATCGGCCATCATGAGAATTGGAGAATCTGGTGGGAATCTGCAAGAGAATCGATTCCGATTCCGATTCTTAGAGTTGAGAGATAATGTATCGGTTCTCTATTAGTACTAGGTTCTAGATTCCATGTTCTATTTATAGCGCCATGCCGATTCCGGATTCTAGGGCAAAGGGGGAAAGCGCTATGTTGAGTGTTGAGCTTCATGTTTTTCTTTCCTATGACCACATGTAATTTTTTTGTCTCAATCGGGTGACATTTAGGCCCTATTTTTTTTAGCACTTACACTACACTGCGTAGTTCCATCTGTTCCATTTTTTGACCAACATACTATTTTACTTTTTAAATTTTGTATACGTATGCCTCTCTACATGGACTACCTATACATTATTTTTGTTCTTCTTTTGCTAACAGTAACAGTGGTTTCAATCCGGCTCCCGCATTCACCGCCTCAAACACGCTTGTAATTGTAGTAATTTCAAATGACGTTCTTTATTCTTTCATTCACTCGTTGTCATCACTTGCCTAGGTCCGTACAGTGCCAGGCTTGACTATGCATAGTAATGTGGGTTCCCTACTGTCCCAGGGACCAGGGAGAATGTTGATTTGGCCTATATTAATGTAACTAAGTGAGCCCAGTAGGCCAGCGTGAGGGCAAGCAACTTGTGAACGCCAAGGTCAGAATCAGAAGAATCAAAAGGCATTTAGAGTCATTGAACTGAAAATGTTGTAACCACAAAGGACAGGCAGAGACCACATCATCAATATGATGAGTGTGGGATTATTTACGGAGGACTAAACTTGTTTTTAAACGTTATTAATTTTAGCAGTTATGTCTATAATCTTGCTGATATGATATGATTGTCTTGTGGAAATCTTTAAAAGATCTTTTTTTTCCCCTTGATCTAATAGCCTCAGATGGAATAACATCACTCACATTCATCAAGAAGAATTGGTTGAGGAGATCAGTGACCTTCTACACAGCCGCCTTGTGTCCTCCACTTTAGATGGGGAATTTAGGGCAACTCTGGAGGTGCTTTTTCAGGTCAGTTTTTTTTCTCTCTGTTTTAAACAAGATTTAATAGAGGACTATTGGTTGTTTTGTTTTTGTATTCATTGTTGCTGTCAGAATTGGCAAAAATATATTTGATTCAATCATAGGTAAAGAACTTTGTTTTGTGGATAGAAGAAGTAACATTTAAACAATCGATACAGAATACATTTAAAACAAATAATCTAAAGCTAAGAATACTCATTTGAATGTCTTTCAAACCTATGATGTGACAGGTCCCTGTATCACAATTTGAAATACTACTCTTTGAAAGAAATTCATTGTAAAGGGGGAAAAAAAGAAGAAATGTATGACATATTCTACAGTTTTCTGGTTATGCACCTAGTATGGAACAATTTTGCTTGCTTGATATCATAATCACAACATCTTCCTTAATCAGGATATATGATCAACATTTCATGTGGGCCCTTATGTGTTTGTTTTAGGAGAGAGTTGAGAATTCTGGCACCAATGGCGAAGCTGTTCAAGAGTTCATCCAACATTTGCCAAGGGGTGGAGTTGTCCATAATGATTTCACTCATTTGGGTATTCCAAACACTGATGTGGAGAATTTGGATAACATTTCAGTGACCAGTGTCAGTGCCCATTCTGTCCCTTATGCACAGGTCAGTGAGAACTTTTCTATGAACTATATGCTAATATATGTACCTTGAGATAGTGTAAAGAATTTGCCCCATTCATTTTACTTTATTCCCTCACAGTAAAATTGTTCACACCTGAAGCTTAACATGAAATGTGTCAAAGAGTGTAAATTCAGAAATTGCTTCATTATCAATGTTTTCAATTAGAATATGTTTGAGCTGTATATGTTTTCTTCAAATCCATAACAACAATGAATACAATTAAGATTTTCAAAATTACTGTTGATTTGATGGGGAAATACCCATGACAAATGTTCATGCAGCTATTTTAGTTTTAATTTTAAAAGACAATTGTTCTCCTTTTATAGCATTAAGTATACATGTTATTTTACACAAGACCAATGCCAAAATTAATGGATGTTTTTGTATGCTTTTGTTCAGACCAACAGCCACCTCAGTCGAGAGATCCAAAGCCTTAAGTCACAGATGCTTGAAATGAAGAATATGATGAAACTGTGCTTTGACATGCAAATGGATATTCAGCGTGCAGTAAGGCAGGAGGTGGCTGCAGCAATGCAATCTGCTACAGGTTTGTCTTCTTGTATACATATAGTCTTCATTTAAGTGAACATTATTATTTATCTCTCTTATTTTTAGTAGTGTTGTCCAGTCTCTTTTATAATTGAACTTTGGGCAAATTTTTTTTTCTTAACTTTTGTGGGATTTTGTTTTCAATATTGATTGAAATTGTGTTGGTTTTATTTTCAGAGGAAAAAATTAGGCATAACAGTGTGTACTCTTACTACAGGGTGAAAAAGCTTCATGATACTTAAGATGCATAACTAACTTCGATTAAATCTTTTGTCCACTGCAAGGTGCCACTGCAGTGCCAGCCAAGCCAACTCCTCCTGTCGATGACACCCACTGTATCATCTGCTTGGACAACCATTCAGACAGTGTGCTATACCAGTGCGGCCATATGTGTGTGTGCTACACATGTGGAAAAAACTTGGTGTCAAGGAATCTTGGATGCCCTGTTTGCCGGGCCCCAATCAAAGATGTGATCAGAGCTTACAAGACCAATACAGAATAAGTTACTTTCATTCAGACTCTTTTTCTTTTTGTCTGGATATCTATGGCTTTTTAAAATCACCAAATGAAGAGCAAATAGACATTACTTTTGCAAGAGTGTTATCAGGGTTATAAGGTGAAGAGATTTATGAACTGAGCCATTTTCATTTAATGTACATGTATGGTCATGTTCAATTAATTAGTTTAAAAAGCTAAATAACAGGTGCACTGTTTCAATTTCTTCAACATCGACACTTGAATTATATCTGTCAATAAGAAATGATGCCTGTGTGAATATGTTTTTGACATATTATTTCTAAACATGACCAACCAACATTTGCTTACAGATGATTATGTAGATAAGACTATGGATAGAATCATGGTATCAGATGACATTTTGTAAAACAGTTGTACTCAGCTCAATATGGTATTAACCAATTATCCTCACTTCGTTTCTTATAAAGCTTTACAAAAGTACATTTCATTTTCCTAGGAAATGAAATCATTCAAAGTGTATAAAATTGTACATAAACTTAATGCATTTTACAAACAATGTTTATTAAAATGTACTTAAAAGATTTGTCTCTCACCATATCATGTGTTCAGGTAACTTCTTCTATCCTTTTATATGAATAATTCTTTCAACATTTTTATATATACATTCATATTTAAATTTTGAATGTTCAGGCATTACCGTAATAGTGAATCACAACATCATCAAGTTGCAAGTGATTGTAGATGCACATTATCAACCATGTTTAATTGATAATAACTTTGTGAGATACATGCATGGCATTTTTCTTATGAATATCTTTTATGCAAATGCTGTTCATTTTGAACCACTACTAAAGTTGCCATTACAAAAATCTACAGATTTTATTCTCACTAATGCTTCCCTTATTATTAATGTGGGGTTGTTTTTTTCAAAATTACCATCATCCTTCAGATTAGTAACGAATGATGAATTAACAAACATTTGTGAAAGGAGTTTTCATGTTCTGCTTCTACTATAATTTGTACTGTCTAAGAAAGTTGTGTGACCAAACAACTCCATTATTAGTTAGCCTAGACAGCCTCGCTCGCCCATTGCCCCCACTGATGATGACATCCGCCGGTGCGTCTGGCTTTGTGTATTAAGGCGCCTGTGCCTTATTTGAATTTTATTTGACTCTGCTTGGCTAGCGCTGTTCTTTAACAAGTCTGCAGGATTACAGAAGACTTCTATTTTGATTTGAAGATGAATGCATCTCACCTCATCTTGGAGCATAGTCATAGATGTTGTTTATAGGGTTTTTTTGCATTTAAAAAACAACCTAATCCTTTTTGTTTATGTTGACCTTGATGTAGGACCTGTATATTTCGTATTCTTATTCTGGTACTGATACTTCATAGTTTTTAGTATGCACCAGAAATGTGTCAATAAAGTCACCCTTGTTGCAAAATTAAGTTTGTTATGTAGTTTTTTCGTTAATGTATTTTAAAAATTATTTGTGATGTATGTTCTTACATAAACTAATATAAGTAATAAATGGAAACTAGCAAAGCTTCTTTTTTCCCCTTTATTCATAAAAACTTCTTATGTCAACTGTCTGAATAATATCATTTAGTAGTCATTACATACCTAATTACAGTTCCGCTATTCACATTTCCCCCTCATCACAGCTGTCATTCTCTTTCTCCTTTCTTTTTATTTATCTTTGCCTTTGTTTCCTTTTCACTTTTCATTTTCAATCTCATATTTAACACAGCAATGCCTTCTCTTAGTGAAGTCTCGTTCTTTCTTTCTTACTTTCTTTCTTTCTTTACTTTTTTTTTCTCACTTTTCTTTTCTTCTTTCTTTCTTTCTTATGTGTTCAAAGCTTTTTCTTTCAAAAAACTCCCACTGGCAACAGATTAACTCTGGATTAACCTGCATTATTAGGAGTATCTAGGCCCTATCTACAGATTAACTATGTGTAGAGTGCAGGCTACTGTGTTAGTATAGCACTTCCGCACTACGAAAATCCTGTCTCGAGACATCGGTCTGATAAATACATTTAAAAAGACCCCCCTGCCCCCCTCTCGCTGCGACCGTGCTTGGCACCCTATGCTCTTATACAAATACATGACGTATGTATGTACACATCTAGATCTAGTAGTAGAGTAATAATCTATTAATAATAGAGCTAAGAAGAAATGTCTTCACATGAAAGGCTTTTTTCAGGGCCACCAAGACATTCTATAAAAATATGAG
>JAUELK010145077.1:1130-11388 GCA_031471215.1 Gastropteron pacificum
AAAAAAAAAAGCAAACAAACAAACAAAACAACAACAAACAAACAAACAAACAACCCCTCACCCGAAGAAAAAGAAAATGTCCAACAAAAAGAAAATTAACAAACCAACAAAAAACAACTTCAAGCCAAAGAAAGGATCGATAATACAGTACTTTTTCGTGCGATATTGTTCATGAGCTTTAATACCATAACTCATACCATAGCTTTCTCACCACACTTTTGAATAAACTATATGATATGACACCTTTCGTGCATGTATTTAATTATGCCTTCGATTTTCATCGGCACCGCTTTGTACTGCAGTATAGCGCAACATCATAAGACGCGTGTCTGACCATTCAAGTGTTTCCCTGCCTGCTGACAAGATGTTTGCGCTCACGGTAGCCGCCATTTCTTGTCGAATGCTTAGCATGCAGACGTTGTGCTCAGTGTGCACACACCAAGAACGACTTTCAGTGTTGTAATCATGGCCCTTGGTGAAAGTTAAAACGATTGCACTTTCGATTCACCTTCATTTGCTCTGTACTTGGAATTCTATTTTCGAAACTTTTGTCCAAACTTGTAGGGAGTCTACTTTCGATTTGCCTCTATTTACTGTACATAACCAACACCCTCCATTTGATCCTACAACGAGCAACAGAGCACCTCTGGGAATATCCGAGTGGAGTGCAATGATTTTGTTCCTTGCAATGATATTGTTCCTTGCAATGATATTGTTCCTTTGTGACAAGATGGCACTATGACTATGCACAGCATTACATCGCTTGTAATCGGTTTGTTCCAAATGTCCACAGATCTAGTTTGTACAAGCGTACTTACTTCTACTTGCCTTCATTTACTATGCAGGATCAACATTCGGTCCTACGACGAGGAACGGAACAATGATATTGTTCCTCTGTGACAAGATGGCACGATGACTATGTACAGCTCTTTTACTCCTGTAATTCAATTTGCTCCTAACGTCTACAGATCTAGTTTGCATTACTGTACTTTCGATTTGCCCTCATTTAGTATGCACAACGTTTAGAACTTCGGAATTATGTTTGCATTGTTATTCTACTTTCGTTTTGCCTTCTCATTAGACTAGACTTGATGCTCATGCTTCTACTCCTGGATCACTTGACGAGCCAGCGTCACCATTATTAGAATATGACGAAATGGGATTTATATCCGGCTTCGAATGTCTGGACGCCCTACTGTTAACAATTATGGGTTCTTGCTGCTCATTTTCGACGGTTTTCTCTCGGGAACAGCATACCCATATTGCAAAGAATAGACCAACTGCACCGACCGAGAAGACTGCATACGACAGAAGACAGTCCATTATGGGACTGCACAGTTTGTCTTTTCTTAGGATGTCTGTATGGTTGGCTGTGTCATTCAAAGGAGGACTCTTTTTCTGTGGTGCTTATTTCAGGGAGCGTCTCGGGTAGTCTCGAAAGATGAGGCGTCCTATCAGTAGTGATGTATCAGGGGTTATCCAACACCAGTAGAAGCTCCCAAAGACACGTAATGTGACGTAATGGAACTCCACCCGGTGGCTGCAGTCAATGTGTCTGTGCGGCTGGCGAGAAGCTGTCAACTCTCTGTGGAAGATATGAAAATAATAATAATAATAATAATAATAATAATAATAATAATAACAATAAAAATAATAATAATAATAATATTAATAATAATAATAATAATGATAATGATAATAATAATAATAATAATAATAATAAATAATCTATTACTAATAGAGCTAAGAAGAAATGTCTTCACATGAAAGGCTTTTTTCAGGGCCACCAAGACATTCTATAAAAATATGAGCTGCATTAGGAATTATGTACAGGTTTAAGTGGACACACTTAGAATAACTAACTATGTTTGGTTAATCCTCCTTACTCTATAAATTTAGGGATTGAAAAACCCAGGTTATTTTTTCAAACCATTATTGAGTTCAAGTCTAGCACGTTCACAAACCGCACTGGCGGCTGTTTCTCAGACATAATTGGGAATTCCCGATTACCGTGTATAAAATAAGTGAGAAAGTGCGTAATTTTCTTTCTTTCGGAAACATCTACAGTGTAACAGGGTTTGAAAGAGTGGGTGGGGAGGGGGAGAGGAGAGGGCGGTGTGTGGTATAATTTGAGTATCTCAATCGTTTAAAGTAAAATGAGGCGATAAGGGCCGGAGGTGGGAGCAGGGGCGGGGGGTACTCTGCTATTCGTAGAATGGGCTAACCACAAGTAATAATAATAATAATAATAATAATAATACAAATTATAATAATGATAATAATAATAATAATAACAATAATAATAAAAAAAAGAATTATAATAATAATAATAATAATAATAATAATAATTAAAAAATAAAATAGATAATAATAGTAATAATAGTAATAACAATAATAATAATAACGATAGTAATACTACTACTAATAATAATCTATATATATATAATCGAGCTAAAGCCATCTTTACTATAAATATGCCCCTCTCTTTGAGCTAAAAGCGCATTATTACTCCGACAGACCTGGCTGTCTCATACCAAAGCCATCTCAACCTCCTCGATAGGTATGCAATCGGGATTTCTAACCCAATCTCCGTTCTCCTGACATTGATTTTCACAAAGCCCGATATATAAGACCTGCTTTGTTTTCGGGACATTGGTCAATGCCGTATATATCACGATTTAACGGAATCACATTGTGGGTGGTTGACTGGTTTGTTTTCCACAATATCACTGTATCACTGTTTTCGTGTGACATGTTGTGATGGTGATGCCAATTCGTATTAGTATTTGACATTTGTATTAACTGAAGACAGATCATACCCATTTGTAATAGATTTGTAGGTACATCAATACCTCTAGTTCTACATGTCTAGATCTCTAGTTCTAGATTTACGTTATTCGCGCAAGTAGCAAACAAGAAGAAGAGTTAACAAAGAATGGTTTCTCTGATCGTAGCATCGATCAATTATCACTACTGTCGACCGCACCTGAGGTGAGCGAGCAAGAGACCTATCCGTCCTCTGCATATGAGGCTGAAGTCATACTTGGAAGAAGAAGAAGAAATAGTATCGATGATTCACTTGGTTGACGTTGTAAACTGTAAGATCTTTGTGTGTTTACCTTTGTAGGCTTGTATAGGCCTAACCGGATATGAAAGAAAACATAATATTGTGTGGTCATCTCCGGTTCTGTTCAGTTCTGCAAACGATCAATCAAACCCGGGATCTACACTGATTGCACAGCGATATGTTTTTGTGTCCAAGCACCAAAAATGAAATTCAGTGGTCCATCTTCTCTCGGTTCATTAGAAACAAACCCCACTTAGGGTGCCAAACACTACACATTTTTCATTTGAGGTCTGGCCTGTGCATGGCCTGCGCAGGCTTCGCAGAGGCCAACACTTAGATGGGGATGTGAGTCCAGGCCACAAGGCTGGGCTTCAAGCGAAAACTGCGCTGTGGATGTCCACCTTAACAGCCATTGGACCAAGTTTAGTAAGCGAAGCCCTGTTGTCATTCATTCTGGCAACATGTCCTGCCCATTTCCACTACTGTTTTGGGGATATGTTTTGTTACATCTTGTATGTATGTCGTGTTTCTGCTGTCATTATTTCGCACCTAATATTTAGTTTTATGTCTAGCATTCTTCTTCCCGTATTTCTTTGTGTGATTCTTAGTTTCTTTCTCACTGTTTTTGGTAGTTGCCCAAGTGTGACTTCAATATGATGTCAAAAAGTTGTCTGATCTGAACATATCTTATCTCTTATCATATCCACAGTGTCAGAACTGCCTTGTCTTCGACTTTGTAAGATGTCAACCTTTGAGGGAACACCTACGGGTGTCTAGGCGTCTGCCCGGTAACATCGTGCTGTGAGTGTAAACATCAACATTGTCATCGTCGTCGTCTTCGTTGTCGTCATCGTCGTCGCCATCCCTCCCGCCACAGACTCACTGACTCACGCACTGACTGACTGACTGATGACTGACACACTAACTCACCCACTCACTCAACTCACCCACTAACTCACCTACTCACTCACTCACGCATATTTATACATACTTTAGAATCGTGTACTTGCTAGCACAGGGTTGTTTTGGGTTAACTTTGTTTTTGCTTTGGTTTTGTTTCTTCTTTTGTTTGAAAAGTCTTTGACAGACTTGTTGTTCGTGTTATTACAGGTTATACATGACCGACATCGTCATTGCAGTGGGCTACCTGCACAAGATTGGTGTCGTACATCGGTAAGTAAAGTTTACATGACAACACTTTCACTTTACCACGCCGTTTTCTTATTTTAACTGAAATATTAGTATTGGTCGATGATACAGTTTTGTTAGAATTCTTTAGTTGTATGCAAAGTTTGTCTGCCTTTGTATTCCTGTTGTTGAGCCCATTGTCCTAGTTCAAAACACGATTCCTACAATTATAATATGTAGATACTTTCTTTTTTTCTAGACTGCTGACTCTGGATTCATTTTGGATACAAGATGACGGTCACTTGATTCTCATGGAATTTGACGGCTGTGTAAAGCTAGACAAGCAAGGGCGCCAAAACAAAATAATGGCTGTCACCAACTACTCTGCCCCTGAAGTAAGCTTATGTGCTATTCTTCTTGTTGTTGTTATTGTTGGTTGTTGTTGTTGTTGTGCATTTGTGTGTGCCATCATCGATTCTTATCGTATCATTAAGACGTATGCAACGTGTTGAAGGTTCTGAGATCTAAACGTGTATGTGTGTGTGTGTGTGTGTGTGTGTGTGTGTGTGTGTGTGTGTGTGTGTGTGTGTGTGTGTTTGCGCGTGTGTGTATGTGTGTGTGTGTGTGTGTGCGCGCGCGCGCATTTTTTCGGCATGTTCTTCAGTTTTGCTCGTCGTCCCCCTACTCTTCCTCGTCCTCCTCCTCTCCCCGACCCACCTCCTCGTCCTCCTCATCTTCTTCTTCTCTTCTCCCTCCCCCAACTTCCTCCTTGTTGTCCTCCTCCTCTCCTCCTCCTCCTCCTCCTCTTGCTCTTCCTCCTCCTCCTCCTCATCATCATCATCACCATTACCACCACCATCATCATCATCATCATCATCATCATCATCATCATCATCATCATCATCATCATCATCATCATCATCACCTTCTATCTATCTCGCAGACAGTGAGCACGAATCGGTTGCATCTCCGCATCACCAAAGCCGTGGACATATGGGCAATGGGCATCATGTTTTACAGGATGTTGTTCGGAAAGGTAACCAATTTGAATTAGGCATTTTCCCGAGGTCACGCTGCCCTCAGACAAAATAAACCCAAGGTATTATAATTTAAACCCCAGTGACCCTCTCCATCAACTCAGATAAAGCCAAGTGAAGATCTTTAGGCTGAGGACAGGGCACCATATTATTGTGTATCGCTGTCTTGGTGTAGGAATCAGCAGGTTGTGAGTGTGGAGCGCCCCGCCAGGACAGCGAGGATATTCTACTGGACTGTCCCCTACTTACCGACACCAGAGGCAGGATATGGCCAACATGAACACCCCAAAGAGAAAAGCTATATGGAGACTAGAGGGACCTTAAGAAGACGGAACTTTTCATTGAGACAATGGCCTTGACATCTGACAGGGAGTACGACGAAGAAGGATAGGCCGATTTAAGAGGGTAGCATAATTTCGCATTCGGTACGTCACGTGATTAAAAGCGCATTGCGAACGAAGAACATTGGCAGGCGGAGCTCGAGCAGATTACTAGAAGGTTAGAAATAACTGTGTATTGACCCACAAAAGAAACGCCACACATAGTATATATAGCTACCATACACGAAACTGTCCTTGAATTTCGCGATACATGAATGTCCTTGGTAAGTACATGTAACAGTGCTCCCTAGTTTAATAGAAATCTGTCATAATTCCAGATACAAAATCTGTAAGAAGAGTGCGTGACATTTTTGTCTTAGGAAGGTGGCTATCCAAAACCACAACGTTACGCTATGATTCTGTCATCAGTAAGTCCCTTGAGCTATGCGACGTCTGAGCGCTAGAGACCGAGCGAAGCCAATTGGGCGGGCTGCTAGAAGCTGCGGACGGCCATTTTCTCGTTGCAGCCGCTTGCGAAGTGGTCCAATCTACCACCAGTCGGTTATGCAGAAGATTCCAAGCTAATGGCACTACAGCAGACAATCAAAGGAGTGCACAGCCTCGTGTGGCGTCAGCAAGATAAGATCAGCTGATTTTGTTAACACCGTGAGCCAGCGATACCCTTTCCGGTTCGCGATAGAAACCACAAGGCGGGCACGGGCTACTATGGGAACAAAACAAGGTACTCGTCTTATTGATGTCCAGAACATCGTTAAAAAGAACTTTGTTGGATGAGATAATCGGCATTGTAATGCCGCTAATTTTCTTATTAAGATTACACCACTCTAGGACTGGACTGTATTGACTCCATTCTTTCTTCTTCTTCTGTTTCTGTCAGTTTCCGTTCTACAGTTCCTCAAGAGCGGGTCTCAAAATGGCCATTCAGCTCTCACAAGAAAATTACACGGCAGACTGCCCGCCGGCTGTCAGAGGCTTCTGTGCCGAGGTAAGTGGAAGGCCCCTTGCGCAAAACTAGGTCACAATTGATTCCCTTGTCTTTAGAGGAGTACGGGAAATGACATGTCAGTTCTATTGTTTGCGTTGTGTTGATGCCATTTACGGCAGCTTCTAGACATTCTGTCAGTACGCGATTCTCAACAAAAGCAAGACAACATGGGTTGTCTTTGTCTTTTCTGACTGACTGACCGTGGCAAACATATTCACACTTAAAGTTATATAGATCTAGTATAGAATCATTAAATAATCCTGATCTAAGTCTCTAGCAACCGCCGTTACCAGTACTCACAGTGATGAATATAATCTACATCCTTGATGCTAGATCTAAATCAAACTAAACCCATAATATATGGATGTATTTTAGGCTGAGTATTGCAACAATCTAGTTTAGGCAGAATAAGCGATGTGACAAGCTGCTAGGTGACGTCAAATGTAAGAAATTTGTCGAAAACACTTAATCGTAAATACGAGTAGCCACGTGACTTACGAAGTGCGACCAGAAGGAGAAACTAACTGAGACTAATGTATAGGTCTAACTTACTCTAAAGCACTAACAGAAGTAAACAAAACAGGGTATATTTCGTATACATTACATTGACATAGAACGGCTAAATATCAGACATAACTTTAGATCTAGATTCTACTTAGATCTATATTCTAAATCTATCTTCCGACGTCTTGGTAACACATCCTGCTGCTGGTGGTCCCGTTCAGCCATCCTGAGTTGACTTGACTTGTTCAATGGTCAAACCACATAACAAAATGTTTGGCTCCTGTAATAACTGCATCTGGAATCCTTCTTGTGTCGTTGGTCAGTCGAACACGGTGAAGGCCATACAATAATAATAATAATAATAATAATAATAATAATAATAATAATAATGATAATAATGATAATAATAAAAATAATAATAATAATAATAATAATAATGAAGGTCATACAACTATACAAACAATCACTGAAGGTAGATTTATGCCAATCGTTTAAGTAAGGCAGATGCGATTGTTCTGAATTTGGAACTCATTCTATAGTAGATACAAATAATAATATTCACCGATTGGTTAACGATTGAAATAGGTTCTGCTAGATAGATCAACGTCATGTATAGATTGTGATACTTTTCACTGGAATCAAATAGTTCATCAATAAGTGAGCCAAAGTACATAAACATGTGAACAGTGGAGGGCAGAATGGAAACAACAGAAACATAGACTACGGCCATTGCTACACTTCTATCTCTACTTGCTGATCTAGAATTTCCAGTCTGTGTTGAAACGTTCTGTGCTTCTTTCCTCCATTCTTCTTTCTCCTTAAGAGTTCTGACAATGAAAAATGTGCTCACAGACATAATGACGTAGGCTCCGATAGTAGTGGCGTTTTCGTAGATGTCATTTGTGTGGAATTCCACATACCAGTCGTCATCCCATTCTAGTTGTAAAACACTTGAGTAACGGATCGAAAACAGAGATCAGGTACATTGTGCTTAGAGAAGGCATAAAGAAAAATAGCGTAATGACATAGACAAAGATAAGAACAGCAACTGTCCTCCGCTTTGTGATCAGGATTTTCACCTCCAAAGGCCGGCAAACACACAGACACCTCTCAAGAGCCAAATAAGCAGTGACAAGGGTGGAGATCTTTTTAAAACAAGCACTGAACATCCCTATGGATTTGTGAAATATGCTTAGAAAGGCTTTAGGACTGAATGTTCGCGCATACGGGAGCATAGGATAAACTGTCAGTATCAGAATGAGCAGTGTCAAGAAATCAGTCAATGCTAGACAAAGAAAGCTTATGTTGACTGTTTCCTTGAATCCCATCTTACACACGACGTGAATGACAATGACGTTGGCGACCATTCCAAATATGGCAATACAAATCATCACATGACCATTGATGAGGATAATCATGTCTAGCACGTGATCTGGTACGAAGACAATCGCCACAACGTCCACGACACTTTCAAATCCAGGACAGTTTACATGTGACAACACGAGACTGGCATTGTCTTGATGGCTGCAGTTCTCCATTGTCGTCGATGCCTTGTCTCAAAACTTCACAAAATATCGCTAGATCTAAGCTTAGTTTTGCTGGATTCTTCCGGAGCTCCGTGACTGTGGTTCCAAGTCCTGATCCGCTCACTGACAGATTTCAAATGAAGTAGAGCACAAAATCATTTTTTGAAGACGATGGTTGTTGCGTCATCACATTATAATCACGTCACACCAGTTACAGATGTATGACATGTTTCTTTTGAAAATACTAGGCCGACTGTGTACGACATGTTTGTTTAGAAAGTACTAGGCCTACTGTGTTCACAAGCCCACTGAGTCAGATCCATGCAGTAAATCAATGTTGTCATCGTCGTGCCCGTTGTCTTGTGACTTATGTAAATAATAGACCTATTATTAGGCAACTGAAAAGGGATTCAAAAATAGGTTACAAATTCGATACAAGTTTGTTTAGTCAACATGGGGTTGTTTTTTCTACCGACAAAGTCGTCAAGTAGTGTGTCCATGCTTGCCAATCTTTGGATCGTTCAGTCAAACATTGGATTATTTTCTTTCCCTGGAATTAGATCCGGGCCAGGTTTTCGTATTTATTCAAACAAAACAAAACAAATACTGCACACTGTAGATCTAGTCTGTCTGGTTCTGTGAGAAAAGGAATTAAAACCTCGTTAATTGCTAATTCAAAAATAGGTCTTTATGTTTTGTTTTTAATCTGTAGGTTTCGAATGTAGGCTTTAAAAACAAACAAACAAAACCGAAAAGAAAAATAAAACATCAGACGAAACGCGAAGAACAACTGCCTCTCAGTAACATTTCTGCTCTGTACCTGATGATTAAATTTACAAAGTTCCAATGGTGTATTCACACTTGAAACACAAATTAACACAAAATCAAGAACTTATGGTCGCATCATTAGGGAGAGTTTGCAAACGCTACTTCGGAAATAATTATTCGCTTCCTTGGGCCTTCTTCCGCGGGCGAGAGCCCGTAGGCCCGATCTAAACGCATCGTTCGATTCTATGCGAACAAATTGGTATTCATGGCAGGGGACTACCACGTATACCTATGCCTCTTTATTCAATTTAGAACGTAGGGCCGCCTCTTGTCGCGGTCCCTGTAATAAATTGGTGTTTTCGTCTGTTTTGTTGTTGTTGACAGAATGGAATGATTAGCTCTATTCAAGCCACCAACCTGGAGGACCTTTCAGTGATGTTAGTTTGGTCTCTACCCTTTGACCTGTCTTGCTTGGATGGCCCTACAAGGCAACTTTATTTCTCTATGTTCTGTCCACCTCAGTGGTATTGGAGACATACATTAAAACGTAGGTCCCACCAGGACTCAACCTTGTCGATAAAGATATGAAACTACATAAGGAATATAGCCAATTTCTATCCCGCATTGTATCTACACACATACATATCTTATGTAATAATTTGCCTTATTTGATGATTGTATTCGGTGTTAGAATCCATGCTCATGTCATCTATGTTTCATTAAGTCTATTATGTCTCTGCCCATTGTATACAATGTCTTGATTTTAAAATGTACAGCGCCTCGAGCTCATGCTAATAGTCATGATGCGCTTTAGAAATGAACTCCATTATTATTATTATTATTATTATTACTAGTGGTTAGCCCATTCTACGAATAACAGAGTACCCCCCGCCCCTGCCCCC
>JAUELK010145188.1:0-21094 GCA_031471215.1 Gastropteron pacificum
CTATAAAACTCACTTTCTGTCTGTCTGTGTGTCTCAAGTAGGCTTCTAAACTACTGGACCGACAGTGTTTATTCTTTGGCATTGTCGATTGGAATTCACCAGCGATGGTTTTTATTTTATACAATTTACATGATTTCATTTGGTTAATCCTCTTTACTCTATAAATTTTACTCTGAAAATCCCGGTTATTTTTTCAGAGTCCAGCCATTACCGAGTTCAAGTCTACCGTGTTCAAAAACCGTGTTAATACTGTGTTGCCACTCACTCACAATTACCGTAGCCCTGCTAGTACATCATCTCGGATTTCTTAAACATGATGCCTACAACTATACTATAAGTATAATGTACTGCATGCATTTAATCTTCTTCTTCCTGTGTCATCTCTGTTTCCGAGGTCGACGTGCCATGACTCTCCACAATTTGCAGTCCTGTGCATCCCTAGAGAATCTTTTCTGTGGGTTTTTTCCCTCGTTCAGTCCTTCGTTCCATGTAATCTATACTGTTTTTGTGGACTTGTGAACTTTCATTAAGGCTTAAGAACCACTGAACTCTCAGACTTCGAATTCTCTGTGGTGTCTGAGAACACCTCCAAGGGTGCACAGCGTTAGAAATAACTCCCCATAGTTTCTTTAGTTGTAGGTCTAGCCTATATGAGAGTGGAAAGATGGTGGGAGGGTCTAGAAATAGCAAGCCAACAGCTGTTTTCCACTCCTGTTCTCTTGTCCGTAGAATGGGGACACCCTGCTAGTAGCTAGATTCTAGTAGATCTACAATATTATATGTAAGAAAATCTTCTTTGGTTTTCTCGATACTCGATACTCGATACATTGGCTTACAGTTACAGCAGAGGGGCTGGATTATGGCTGGATTATAATATAGGGTCTGTGGTTACAGCCGGCCGGCAGAGCACTGAGAGCAGGGGTCAGACAGAAGTCAGAGGTCAGAGGGGGGTGAAGTGTCAAGATGGCTGGTCAACAAAGAGGAGGTAAAATAACAACATTTTCTGACCGACCATCGCACACAAATTAAAAAGAAACACGTATTCTCTCGTAGAATCTACATGTAGATTAGATTTAGTTTCGGATCAAGTCCAGATTCTAGAATCCAGAGCTTAGACTTAGAAAGAATCTCTATTCTCTCTAGAGTATAGAGCTCTAGATCTAGATTAGATGATCTTGCATTAGATCATTAGAGTAGAGTAGAGTTCATTAGACGATAAGTCATTCATTCATTGACATTAGCCATTAGCAATAGCTTTCTTTCAGTTTCAGATATTGTTACATTACATTGTGTGAAGATTATTGCTTGTCATGCATGGTATGTATGTAGGCCCCAGCCCTAGATCTATTCAAAAATCCATTTGATGCCCCATGCATTGACTGAATGTCCTGAGTATTAGACTAGATTTCTAGATCACAGCAGAGTCACAGTGCATGAGTGCATGTGTGCATGTATGTATGTGTATATGAATTGTATGTACCAGGAATAAACGCTCTTTTGTATGAGTGGCGGCACGTAGAGGAAATCCTTCCTGAGATCTTAGTTGGTGGCCGTAGGTCTGCCAGTGCACAAGGCATGAAGTGTTTTCCTTCATTGCGGTAGAATTGAATTTCTTTGTCTTTTCAGGGCTGCGAAAGCTCAAAAAGAAATCTTACTCAGATGCACGAAAGATCCCTCTGACAGATGCTGAGAGGAGCAAGAATTATAGAGAGAGGTTAAAGGAGAGGTTAAAAAGAGATCCTGTGAGGTATAGGGCTAATTTGGAAAAATGCAGACTCAAGAATCTAAGATGGAAGAGACAGCTATCAGAAGAAGGCAAAAAAAGAGAAAGAGATTTAGCAGCTATTCGACAACGAAAAAGGAGGTGTGTATGTATACCTTAGACTTACAGTAGTATCTTTCAGACTCTCCTGTAGTCCTTTACCAATATTTGGTACATAATTAAATTACTGTCAAACAATTAACTATGTCACCCTCGCCCTTCCAAATAAGAAAGTATTAAGACAATTGCTTTCCTTATCATCAAATAAATACAGGTGTTTTCTTCTCTTCTTTTCGATCACTCAGATATAGATCTTTTCAAAATGATGCAATGAAGCAGTGATTCTCTATGCTACTAAAGTAGTGATGAGTGATATCAGCAATATCGAATTCGATACAATATCGATATTTTTTCACATGAAATATTGATATATCAATATTTTTCGATGTCAAATTTCATTTCGATATTTGTATATCGGGAGGAAGAGGAAAGTGAGTGCGAAGTGACAATTTTTCTTACCAAATTCTGAAATGTTATTCTTGGATGTCTGATCTTCTTCTTCTTTGTTCTTGGATGTCTGATCAATCAATGCTAAATTTTTAAGAAAAATAGTGCATTTTTCCGAAATTTATTTCAAAATTTTCAAAAAGATGCTACTTTTATTAGAAAAAAAAGACGATTTTACCAAATATTGAGATATCAATATCTGCCGGTCAACTTCAATATACGATACGACATGTTTTTAAGACATTTATGTATCGATATTTGGATATGATATGCCTACCACTAGATTTCAGAAAACTGTGTTGTTTGTCTTTTAGGGCAAAGCAGAAGGCAGCAGAGGAGATGAAAACTGAAGAAGAGAAAATGGTAGTAAAAGAAGGCAGGCTTCAAAGACAAGAGAAAAGGTACAATTTCATAATGTAGCCTACATGTACTGATGAATTGTTTAATACCATTTTTTTTTTTTTTACATAGATTTCCTTTTTTTTTTACAGACTTTGGATAGTGCTATAAAGTAGTAAGAAGCTGTACATTTCAAAATGTCAACGTCAGTTTAGATTATCTCATTCTAAAGAAAAACGTTCAGGTAAAACCATTCCATGACTGTGTGTTTTTATCTTTATATCAGGAAACTGGAGAAAACAGCAAAGAAGGTTATGAAAAGTGCTGGTAGCACGCAGGAACTGGAAAAGAATAAACTGCTGGAGAAGAGGGAGAGACAAAGGCTTGCTCAGCAGAGGAGGAGGAGGAAGATCAGGATCTGTGCACGACAAAATGAAAGAGAGAAAATGCTTCGCCAACAGGGACGCTGTAAGGACAAGACTCAACAAGCGAATGTTGAAAATGGAAAGACCAGGTACTGATCCTATTGAAATATTCCTTCCATTTATGCAGTAGTCATGGATGTTAGTTTTCCGTCCGGAGACAAAATTCAGTATTCAAGAGTCGTCCAAAAAAGTGTTTTACATATTTTCATGACTTTTATCACTTGACTTACTTTCTAGTTACTACATATATTTGATACTACATTTATATCATTAATGCAAATTTGTCAACTCAAAATGCAATTTTCAGCATTCATTTGTAGTCGTCAACATTTTCAGTATTCAGATCTCAGAGTATGTAACGTAACACCCATGGCAGTAGTCAAAGTCCAAGATCAATTATTGAGAATGAGGTCTCAAACGCGTTATAGTATCGCTACATAAAAACATTAATGAAAGTGACAGTGAAGACATTATATAACTCAAAAGTGTCAGTGAATGTTAGTTAGAGAAGGTTGATTGAAGTGAATCTTTTTTTTTTTTTTTAATTTTGTGCGTGGATATTCTTATTATTGAGCATGACATTAGGCTACTAATAATGCATGAAAACGTTGTTTACAGAGATTGGATGACAATTTATTTTAAGCTCCATTGGATGATTTCTGACTATAATATTTTCTTACACAGGTTTTTATACTTTTATTTTATAAATTTGAAAATATGAAGTGACTTGTAGCTTCTGTGTCCGAAGGTTTCGGAAAAAGAAGAATAGGTTTCGGAAAAGAATGAAATAGGTTTGGACAGTTTCGGAAGAGAGAAGCACCCGGTTTCAGTAGGTTTCGGATAAAAGAAGCACCAGCCACACGCTCTTGTGCATATTTCATTTGTGGACAAAAATCAAAACATGATTTTTGCAATGTCATCAATTTGTCATGTTTGATTTCATCTTTGTTGTTCACCTGTTGTTGTTTTTTCCCTTTTATTCTCAGAGCGACCAGCCACCATGCAACTCATCCGAAAGTGGACATCCTTGGAAACTACCTTCACTTCCATGGCTACACAGTGGTGAGCATGGTGAAGCAACACTTGAACACTGTGGAGCTGTGTCTTCGTAACACCCAGTACTTGAAGAAATACATATCTCCACTTCCTGCTTCATCCTACCACGTAACCCTCTTTGACATTTTCAGTAAGAGGAATGTACCTGAGAAATACAAACCAGCCTCAGCAGAGGTGCCTTCCAATGACTGGTTAGATTGCCTCAGCACCCTTCACTCAGACATGCTCACTGCTCAGGCAAGATGCATGGATGTCATGATAGACAAAACTTTGAATTTTGAAAAATCGACATTTTCTTGTGGAAAGGAACCTGGCTCATCATTATTTGTTCTTGTAAAGCTTTCAGATGAAACTTTTGTCAGACAGCTGCAACATGAGTGCACTAAGCTGTTTGGCAAAAACTATGCCCCTCCCTTCCATATGACTCTTGGCTACTGTTACAAAGCCATTCCAGACCAAGACTTTCCCCATGTCATGAGAGAGTGTGAGGAGTGTTTGAATTTACTGGAGGACTCCTATGATTTACATTGTCCCAATGTTTGCTACTTTGATTCAATGACAAAGTTTGTTCCTGTGATGGAGTATTTTAAATTCTCTTTGCATAGCAGCAGTGTGGACACAGATGATGAATTCAAACTGTTTTCGTAGAAATAGAAGAATAACACTTGAGTACCATTTATGATTTTATAACAAACATGCACAACATGAAGCACAGTATGTCTTAGGACAGAGCAAATCTACAATTTCATTTATTGTTGGTTTCACCTTCTTTTAGTAGATAGAGGCATGTTCTCTGACTGACTCAAAGTTCCCACTGCTCTGATGCTGATAGTGATAGTGAGTGCCATTATGACAGCAATTACATGTATTTTTTTTTTTATCATGTTAAAGACCATCAAAGCAAAGCATTTGTAGGTAATTTGATTAGGACTAGACAAAGGGTGAAACTCAAGACTTACATGCATTATTGAATTATTTTCAAAATTACACATTTAAATTACTGTACATATCAATTCCAAGCAATGAAATTGTTATTTATTATTAGGGATGTGCAGAGTTTACTTTTCTGTCTTAGGTGTTTCTGATATACATTTTAAATCTTACTGAATGGCAAGCCGTCCATAACAAACATAATTACTATGTATTTACCAGTCCCAGCTCTTTCATGGTGGCCTACATGTCATATTCTTGAAATTCAAAATACATGTAGGCCTGCTTGTAGTGGAGTCCTCTTAAGATAAATTCCTTGGGACCAGAAGAAAACATTTTTTATCTTTTAAGCAAGTTTATCTTATCTGGACTCCACTGCGTTCTACATTTTAATATGAATGTCTATTTGTCAGAATGAGATGAACAGTACATTATTTATTAAGATTTATCATGAGAGAATGAAGCTTGGAAAATATGAAATGATATACATGTAAATAAACACATCCTCAAAACTCAAACTGGCTGTTGTTTGTAAATTGGTCTGATGAAGTGGAAACAATACATCACGTTGTAATTGTATGACGACCCTGTTTCTTTGTAAGCTGATACATTTACCGGTACAGGGAAACTCAGGTATAATGAGAAAATTTGGTCTTGATGTCTTCTCTCATTATTACAGAGTTCTCATTATTCCAGAATTTATCATACAAATTACAGATAAGATAAACACCATGGGAACCCCCAAAAAATTCATCTTAAGCAAGGCTTTATCTTATCCATTTTCAAGAGAAATAACAGCCTTGTAATAAGTCCAGCAGCCTCCTCTGTTATGGAAAGTTGAGTGTGTAGGACTCGTCAATGATGCCTGCATAATCTTCTCATTTGGTACATCATTTTTTTTTTTTTCTAACTCATTATTTTAATCAATTCTTGTTTAAAATTGTGAGACGTCTTTCTCAATCTTGAGCCCTCATTTTAACTGGGGGAAACTAGGCCACTACATCAAAGAAATGTTTATTTTAACTGGACCGAGACTGATTATACCCAAGCAATAGCTACAACTACAATGACCACGCTGAAGAAGGAATATAATAGGGATAGAGAAACGTTCTCGACAAGTGTTCTTGTTATTTCCATTGTCATTAATGGACTCCACTGTATTTTACAACATACCATAGTGTTCAAGCAAGAGTCTGTGAAAGATTCATTCCTTGGACATAACGTTTTAAATACATTGTAGAATTAAAATAAAATAAGCACACAGACATGTTCTGGTGTTTAATAATAATAGACACCTGTAAATGATAGACAACATGATAACAAAACATGACAGGAATTAACTAAAGCAGCTTACTGAAAATGATAATAGAAAGACACTTTCCCATGGTAATTTTTGTTTTATTTTTTTTGTGAAGTAGCAACTGTGCAATAAATAAATCAACAAATTGTAAGTAAACCAACAGGATAAATAACAATCACAACAATCAACTGTGCGACTTTCCAGTCAAAACTTCCAACAAGATGAATAAATAACAAAGTCACAGAATACAACAGTTCAACCATATTTAGTAACACTGTGATGTGGCCTTACAACAAGATAAAGTAGCAACAGGTATCTGTACATGACAGCTCTAGCTACTGAACATGTACAAGTACTATACATTTCAACATCAGTCTGATTTCATCATAAAAACTGAACGGGCCACAACAAATATATGTATCAAGTAGAACAGAACCACACTGTAGTGTAATGCTCACATGAGGCACCTCACAGCAGTGAAGTTAAAAATTACATGTCAACATTGAAATAGGAATAAATCAAAACTGAAAAAACATGTACATTGTTTTACAAGCCTGACCATAAGAAAACAGTCCGGATGGAAATAGCATACATGTATTACATTTGAATACTAGTGAACACAATGTTGCATTCTCTAAGAGGAAGAGTCACATCTTAGACTTACATTGACATGTATTCATTGATTTTAGAAAGTGAAATATCAGGTTTTAAAAATATTATAAGAAATATATGATAGAAAATTATTTTGTAAAAGCAATTAAATATTAAAAGTCTGCCTGTGAATATAATATACATGTACATTTCCGTTACATGAACACATGTTTTAATGCATGTGACTTTGATAAATTAAAGGCATTGTATAGATAGTACACAACAAATATTTTATATTGTCTTCTGTCTACACCAACTTTAAGCACAAACTTCATTGAAATGTAAAAAAAAAAACATAGGTCAACTAACACTAAAAGTAGTTTGGAATGAAACAACATGTACGTGTACATGTATGTATTTACAATAAGATGCAACAGTAGGGTCTGTCGTCAGGAGAAAAAGGGTCATTTTATGTTCAAAGAAAATGTGTTGTGCTAGTAGACTGAAAATGGTGCAGAAATGGGTATGAAATACATGGCAACAGTGCCATAAAGCCATGTTGCTGTTACTGTTAATTCAAGAATCACATTATTCCGTGCTAAAAGTCTTGTTCAGCAACTACTGTTGCATTGTGATCATCAATTTAGTAATGTATCAGTACTTTCGGTGCACACAACCAACTTAGAAGAAAGAGTGACGAAGTACATCCCCCCATACTTGAAGTAATACAGTACAAAATGGATTTGTTTGCTAAAAGACACTTGTAAAGATGCATAAAACTATGTTTAAATAAAAATGTTTTTAAATGTAGAGACACTTCTAAATTAAATGTATTCAAAAGGAATGTTTAAGTATGTACAATCATATCTACATTTATAATTTTAATGCATGTTTTGGGTCTGTGAACTACTAGCATTCGGCTCAAGAGTTAATTAGTGGTAGTCCTGTTTGGCACTACACTTTCTAATCACTTTCACTGATCTCTGTTCAGAATGGATTGCCATGGGACTCCAATCCGAATCTCTCCATATGGCTCATCTTGCTGCACAGCTGCTACAGTTTTTCTTGACAGCGCCTCTGAAAGATGAGGAAACAAACACAACACATTAGTACATTCATCAAGTTGGAGTGTAAGTCAAAAGTATGGGGACATATTTTAATGATGTAATGGGTTTATTTATGCCTATGATGAACAATGGTGAAGTCGGTAGTTTTCATCATGCACTTTGAGAGGTATGAAAAACTAGCTGCGTTACCCCGTTCTACGAACAGGAGATTTGGACAACAGTGTTGAAGTGAAAGAGTGTGTGTGAGAGAGGGGGGACCCTCAAGGCAGTGCACTGTGCCTATACTATAAGGGTCAAGAAATAGTAGACTCACATTTGGTTAGTGTAAGGATCATGTGAAATTATAATATACGTTACTATTACATTAAAATAGGGGGAGGGAAAGGCTACTATGTCACAGTATGACGTCATCATTGTATGACGGATAAGGCCTGCCTTTTGATTAATCGACTTTTTGATATATCAACATAAAAGCCACCTCCCAGAGCATGTTGATATATGCGGATTATTTATACTATATTGAAACATGATGATGAAAAAGTTTGTGGTCATTACTTGTCAACTTGTAGAAGACTATTGCAGCCACTGGTCGACTGGTCCTATCCGGAGGGCACATGCCTCTGAAAGTGAACCAGCAGCCTCTCATCTTGGGGTCCGTAAGATATTCCCTGGAGACATTCAAGCACAATGATGTATCAAAACTGTTTTATGACAATACAACAAGAGTAAACATGCTTTGAACAAACACTTCCTATCTCAGTCTTAATTACCTGTATATAATTATAATAATAGCCGATTTATTTAGCGCTTTTCCTCTTTGAGCTTAACGCGCTTCAAAGCATATTACATGTATTACCCCGACAGACCTGTTTCATTCCAAAGCCATTTCAATCTCCTGTGAGGCATACTGGTAGTGCTGCCGGCGCACATATCAACATTCTGACTATTTCCACTGTCTATAGTCAGGTACCTATTTTACACCTGGGTGATGTGAGAATGTCGTGACAAAGTACCTTTCCCAAGAGTACACCTGGTGGTGGATAAGAAAACACTCTCAGATCCAAATCGAGACGGCACGGCCGGGTGTAGAACCCCGAACCTTTGACTCGTGAGGCCAACACTCTGACCACTTCACTACCAGATCACCATCTGTACATGTACATGTATATGTATTTTGTCAGTGAGTCAATCACCAGATAAAGCCTAAAGATAAGTGCAGATCTACACCAGGCCTCTTGTTTTCAACCTTGCCTGATACACGTAAATAATTGGAGTACATAGTTTTACCATGTAAGGGTCTGTGCTAATAATACAAGTATATTACACATACATACATGTATCGTGTCTTTATTTAGTAAAATAATGCAAAGGAGTATGACAATGAGAGCTGATCTGATCAATGAAACTCAATGGCCCATGCTAATTTCTTTCATTCTTAGGTCTTTATACACATTGTTTTTAATAGCTTTTCAAGATAGAAGCATGCTTCAAGATTTACCAAGTCAAATACATGTAAAATTCTGGTAGATAACATTTCACACTACATCCTTAAAGCATGTGTTGTTAGGAAAGGTCGACATAGTCTCTTTACAATGGAAGCAATAGAATGTTGTTAGTACATTTAGGCCTAACATTGTGAGTCATAATGACAAAGACGTAAAAAAAGACTTACTGTAAAACCATTCTTGTTACAGGTAAAGCCTTATCTTCTCCCTGATCTGTTGGAGATGTGTGCACAGGGTCTTGGTCTTTGAACATAACAGAAAGGAGATTTATAATAATAATAATAATGATTGATAATGATAATAATAATTGAGATTATTTGTTATGCGCTGAATCCCCATTTCAATGGGCTCGAAGCACCATACACATTAAAAGTAAAAGTGAATACAAAACATAGGCATGACAAGGCAAACACAACATGTTACAAAAATGACAGAGGTCATCAAGTTGAAACCATTCACATTAATGTACATTGTTTTTTTATGATCTTAGTGTTATTTTGTTTATGCATAGAATTAGAAGAATGCTAGTGAACAGAGCAGTCTGTGTGTTTTCCAAATTCTTCTCAAAGGGAAAGGCACCTGTTAAAAAAGATGACATTTTCTATTGGGTATGTTTTCACTCTTCAGCAAGCTCAATACTCTTTACATGAAGTGGTGTCCGCTTAAGAGAAACTCCTTTGAACAAGAACAAAAAGTTAGGCAAGGTCTATCTTATCATCGTGTCTTAGAAAATGTTTTAAAAAAACAGACGTTCACATTACTTTAAACAAGATTTTCTCGCATGTTCGTCATATGAGTATTATGAGTGGACCCCACTGTATGACATGATGTACATTATGTTTAATATAATATACAGTGAAACTGGGGTATAGCGAGAAAACGCACACTTGATACTGATACATCTTCTCTCGTTATCGCAGTTATCATTCCAGAATGAGGAATTTATCACAAGTACCACACTGAGTGTAAAACATCGCCAGTTACATTCCTTGCTTCTCATATCGCACGTAGGGTAACATATGTGTTTTGTCTAGTCTTGACGACAGATCTCAATCTGGCCATCTTCTTTCACTTTCAGCCATGTAGTTGGGATCAGTCAGAAGTGTCAGAGAAATGGCCTTTAGGGCATGACTTTGAACAAGAAAGGTTTAAGATCTCTCGTAACTACATGTACCGAGGAGCATGTCTACTAAATCTTGCTGTACCCGAGCAATGGCTACAACTACAAAGCTAAAGAAATGAAGAAAATGGAGATTGAGAAATGTTCTTGTTACAGCTGTGTTCTCATTTCTGTTTTCGTTATCAATGGACTCCACTATACATGTAAGTAAAAAATGACCACAAGATAAACAAAAGCATGGCTCATCAAGGTGTAGTAAGCCTACTTAAGTGTATGTACACTGTACCTATACGAAAGCAAAACATTTACATCTACTTAAGGGACAACTTTTATTTACGACAAATATGGACAAAGTCATGTTTGGCAAGGTAAGTGTGTTGAATGCAAAGAGGACTCAGGTACCTGGTGAGGGCATGTGTGGCTGTGGCAGTGGTACGGGGCTGACAAAGACATTCTCGTCCAGTTCTGGGAGAGGCATAAGTGACTTTGCACTCAAATCCTCTAACGCAGATGTTCCTTCATTTACTAGTGCCTCTGAACTGTCACTTACCCTGCCCCTGAAAAGAACCAAGAGATACTGTTTAAGTTTTGGTGAACATTCAATGAAACGAACGACAACAAAGCCTCCAATCATGCCATCAATATTGGAATAATTACATGTAAATGGGGCGTGTTAGCACAATAGGTAGAGCGTTCAACCAACACCAAGTTGTCGACCATGGGGTCGCAGGTTTGAGCTCACCCTGGTCTCCTTGATAGGTGGGACCGAGCACCTAGTCTTCTCGGATAAGGACGATAAACTCGGAGGTCCCGTGTGCACATTGCGCATGTTTAAAGGTCCCTTTGGAGTTTGAAATCGATGAAGAGTAGACCAGTTTATGGTCGCTGTTTGGGCAAAATAAACAACAACAACAAAATGGCCGATAGGCGCTGCTCCGTGGCGACTGCGTGTTGGCTTCATCGAAAAAGGAAGCTTATAACACTAAGGCAAATTTCCCTGAGAGCGGATGAAGAAAGTGTATACAATATACAATATACATATACAATATAAATATTTTTTTTTAAACAATTAGGTCATATAAAAGGTGGACTTTACATACTCATAGTACACAGATGGATAGCTATATAAATAACTCACACAAACCATGTCGTACAAGGATTCGAGCCTGGGTCATCTGCCTAGAAACCAAATAAGCTATCCAGTGAGAAAAGGGTTCTTCTACCAGCATGTGACCCAAACTACTTTTTACTTTTGTGAGGCAACAATCAACAAACTAAAGGACTGACCGGGTATGTTAACAATACTGTTACAGTTTCATCTATACAAATAAGAAGCCCACTTTGAACTTCAAAGTAGATCTCTTCCGTTAATACTGCACCAAAATGGATGCGGTTTTCCCCAGAGTTCCTGTTTCGTTCTGCTTTGTATAATAAGAATAAGTGACCATTTTATAACAATTTGAAAACAATTAAACTGTGTGATGACAAGATGACATAGTCTGAATTCTTCCATTCCAACTTTTTAAATCGGCGAACTATTATCAATTATCATTTTCCGGTTTGTCGTCTATTTATATAGGGTTTTTTTTCCAGGTGATAACTAATTCTTTTTCTTTTTTTTTTCAAGCAATAACTACATGTAATCTGGTATGTACCAATATCTTAGTGTTTGTTTGTGAATGTATTCAGAACATTGTGAAACCAATTTACCCTCATGGGAGAATAAAGAATCATCTTATTTATCTGATCTCTTCTATCTAAAATTGACTTTCTCCCTGTCCCATTGGTAGAATGGGTTAACCACTAGTGTATACATACAAAAACTTTAATATCAAGACAAGAGACAAACCTTCCAGAGGTGTTTGAGGTCTCTAGCTGGGGCAGCAGGGAGTGACTGTGGGTGCTATGTCGCAGAGAGGCGGATTTGCCAGACACATCACGTTGTTGCTCAATGGAAGACTGGGCAAACAAGAAATATATGTTTTCTTTGTTAATGATGTAGTCAGATTGTAGTGAGTACTCAGAAATCATCATTCAGATTTTTTGAAGAAAATTATTATTGCAAAGACAAAAGGAACCAACCAAGGCATGTTATGGTTTGTTTGCTTGCTTGTTTTGTTTTTGTTGGTGTTTTTTTTGGGGGGTTCTAAACAGTAGCCTCATACTCTATCCAAGTTTTATGAAAGAAGTAATAATAATGATATTTACTTCATTTTGGCTACCCAAGACTTTGTATCTCTCAATAACAGTAAATCAATGTTCCTCCACTTCCCTTCCATTTCCATTAATGATTTAAAATACAAGTAGAAAAACAGTAAAAACTGAAAAGAAAAGGAAGGAAGATGATTGAAAAAGCATGGTAACATCCTTTTTTTTTAAACAAGAAAAACTCCATATTGCATACCAACCTAAAGAAATAAAAAGCATAAGCACTTTAGCACTATTGAATTACAATTAGATAGAAAACAAAAGTATAATTGCATCACCTCATGACCTCCTCTTGCCACCATATCTGGTGTGTCAATCTGATCTTGTGCTGTTGTTTTCTTTCTTGACAGTTCTAAGAGTGAGAGAGACAATAAATACTGTACATGTACTCGCTCTCTCTCTCCCTCTCTCTCTCCGTTTTGTCCAAGCATACAAGTACCATAAAAATAGGATTAAAATAGTGGCCATGCATAGTGCGATCACGACAGCCATGGGAAATGCTGGCGACCTTTTCGTCCCTTCGCAACTGTGCCCCAACTTTTACCTGGCTCGTCGCAGGCAGCCCTACAAAGTACACGTACTTCAGCATGGAGACTTCCTTGGTTTAAAAAAACTGTCGGAAGAATTAAAAATGTACTCAGTCTCCAAAACAACAATGACGATTCAGGAGTTCCCTTGAACTGGAACAGTATCATGGAGGTGAAAGTGAAAGAATCACACCCGACAACAATCTTTTTCAAGATCTAAACTGAAACTGAAATGTTAACTTACCAATAGGAAGGGGGCTTGTGAAGAAGTCAGAATCCACATCACTGGAAACCAGGCCAAACTGGCAACGTCTTTTCCATAGATTGTTCAGATGACTTGGCCTGCCAACTGAAGGGTCAAATCAAGAGAGAAAACTTTACATCAAAACAAAAACTCAAACAAAGAGAGCATGCAGTATTCTTCTATGTACTGTGTACATTAAAAAAATTACTTGAAATTAAGTAAGAATGATATTCCCAAACAATACATTACTTACAACCGTATGAAAAGAGTACAGTGTTTCAAAAATGTGTGTACAGAGTCATGATTTCAACACAAATGTCTCTTCTTTATTATTACCTGAAAGTACAGAGACAATACTACTATGGTACGTGTATGTGCATAAAACAAGAGCTTCACCATTTGATCCAGGCTGTTTGAAGAGATCTCTCTCTTGTTGAATGTCTGCAAGTGCGGTATGCTGTAACGAGAACATAAGAAAAAGGATGGGTTGATTCGATTATTCAAGGAATGGACTGGCAGAGACAGCCCTGAGATTTTCCAACATTGTGGACAGAAGGCAAGACAGGTGTGATGTAGTACACCAAGCAGTGAGGGCAGCCAACATTCGAGAGAGTGATGCTGTACAGTGAGTGAGTGGGTGAGTGATAGAAAGGTAAAAGCCAGTTCAGAGTCACAAGATCAATCTTAAGGCTCTTCAATCATATAACAGAATCAGTGGCTTTTGGTCCACCTGAATTAATTCTCAAGACAAATCGACGAACAATTCAAAATAAACTACACATCTCTATATTGTATACAACAGATGTATTGCTGTTTCCACATTAAACAACATCTCTTCTTTTTCTTATGAAAAATGCTAACCAATCAGTCAAATAGATAGGCCTAGATGAGAGAAAGAAAGAAATAAAGAGAGAGAGAGAGAGAGAGAGAGAGTGAGAGAAAGAGAGAGACATGGGCCAAAGAGCAAAAACTCAGAGGCTGCTGGACTGGACGATGTAGAAAAATCAATCATTTTGCGAAAATAAAATTGTGCTCACAGGGATGCAAGTGGAATGTCCTGTTTCAGTGTTCTGTTTTATTTCTGCGCGGCTTAGCATCATAGATGTATCTATGATGAGCTTGTGGGGCTTCTTTCTCCTTAGTGGGCTTGGCGCGGGAGTCACTGGTTCTAGGGTGACAGGTAGTGGGTCCTCCCAACGCTGTCGTTTGGGGACTGATGAACCTTGAGAGCCTGCACTGGGCCTTCCATGACTCCTTGTGCGTGATCTTGTTGTTTGATCATGAGCCGGAGTGACAACTGAAGCATTAACAGCAGTGTCAGCTTGAGTGTTAGCTTGAGCATCAGTCGAAGCATCAGCTGGTGCGTCAGTTGCAGCTGATGATGGTTAAAGGCACAAAAATGTTAAGTTATTTATGTGGGGTTTTTAATTTTACATACCATTAATATGAGTAGGCTAACAATACAAGAATATCAATAGCCTTCTATGTCAGAAAGAGTGTTTGAACATGAACTTGCTACTCTACCCATTCAATTCAATGACAGTGTAAGTAAACACTTTTAAGTTTAAGAGTCACAGCTTCAGATTTGATAAGGAGAATAAATGCCTGAACAAGTGATAATACAAACAAAATGAATAAAGTCAATAGCATACTTATCAAGTCAATTGTCAAAAGCAGTAAGAAGGCTGGGTAGGGGAGACACTTACTGTCCACTGCCAGTCGCCTTTTCCTCTGTTTGGAGGGAGAGCCTTGACGGGCTCTCTTAATCTTGGGGTCTTTGTGTGGAGTGCTTGGGACCTCTTTTACCGGTTCAACTGCTGGGGTTTTCTCAAATACTGACAGATGAGACTGCCTGTAGAAATCAAGATGTGTAGTAACAAGAACAAGAAAGATGGGTAGAATGGTGAGAGCTTATCTAAATGGTATGTTGATAGAGTCAGCTCTGAGTTGGTCTCTCTCTGGCTTTATTATGACAATTACTTACACACACCTACAACATGAATCTGTGTTCTGTGTATTGAGCATGCTTTAGATTTAGAGTGGGCATATGAATGAGATTTCGATTCAGGCCATCATCAATAACAAGAGCATATTGATTCCATTCTCTCCACCTTTTTTCTTGCATCTACATTGTAGTTTGTGAAATGTTTTTCTTTAAATGAAAGTGAGTAGAATGAAAGAGGGAACAGCTAGAGCAAAGTTTTATATCTGATGAGAATTACATGTGTTCAATAAGCCTTGGCTGACACCCCTCATTATGGAATGAGTTGTATAATCAAATCGACTATGAACGAAGAAGAAGAAGTCAAATCATGAATACAGTCATTTACATTACAATATCATTCATGTGTTAAAACTTGACATAAAGATATGATACAATGAAAAATTGAACAAATCAAAATATTCATTTGGAAATGTGTGGTTAAATGTCTGAGAGAAAAGTTGATCACAAAGTGAGCCTACACTCTGTGGCTCTGACTCACTGAAAACCATCTCCAGCAGATCTTAGTGACGTGTCTGCGGGGGGTTGTTCAATATTGGACACATTCAGCCCAGGCAAAACGCCATCAGTGTTGGTGTTTTGCAAGAGGGAGAGATTGTCTAAATCAAGATTGGGAAGATCTTGTTCACCAGGCACCTGTAAACATAAAAGGTTTTCATAGAAGTGCAAAATTATTATTAACTAATGTACATATTCCTTACAATGGGAACTATTTTTGTACAACAAAATTAAAACACTATGATCACTTCTATTTGTACAGTGGTCTCCTCCTAAGAACCCGCCGTATAACAACCCGGTCTGCCTAAGAACCTGCATTTTAGACGAAAACGGACTTTTAATTCATAGAATGTCACTCTAAGAACCCGCTCGAGTTCGCCATACAACCCGGGTTTTTTTGCATTAGCTGTTCACTTTTCCAGCACTCCAAAGCGTTAAAATGAAAATGCATTGAAGAAATACCAGAAACCACAGACGATTAAAATAAATGATAAAGATTCAAGGAAGGGTAGGTGTGAATGACATCAAAGGGAGGCCGACCTGCCAGTTTGTGACCGGATGGATGTGTAAATGAATCTCACTCAATGGCGCAATGCGAGTGGTCATCAGATGGGATTAGTGTCTCTCAGCCAATCAGATGAGTTATTAGGATTCTACTTGGAGAGTGGTGCAACGATGGCGCAACCTCGCGGGGATGGGCATGTGTTATCCTTTGTGATGTCTTTCATCAATTTGATTGGATTTCACTTTTCTTCCAGCCAATCAGGTGGATGGACTGAGTATGTGTAGACAAATCTTATTGAAGAGTTGTAAGAGGCAACTACTGCACATATTTATGGTGCCCTTTCTTAAAACCTCTAAGAACCCGGTCTGCTTAAGAACCTGTTTTTCTCTGTTCCCGAGAGACGGGTTCTTAGATGGAGACTACTCATGGAGATAATCAAGGCGTGAAAAAGGCTGTGATCTTGTTTTACATTCCCAATTTAAATGTAATGCTTTTCAAGGTACTCTGAATGTACATTCCCATAAACTTTCACCTGCTACCTGTACTCAACATCAAAGTGATTTTGCTATTACCATGTTTCCTTCTTGTAGTGTTACATTCTGCTGTTCCCTCAACTGAATTTCTCTTGGGTCAGACACAGAGTGAGGACTGCCAATTTCTGTAACATAAAAATAATGTCAAAATCAAAAGACAGAAATCATCCATATATGCAAATGTCTGTGTGTATAATTATCTGTATATTTCTTTTCTCTCTTTTGCGTGTGTTAAGGAATTATATGTATATTACATTAAAAATGACTGGCAAAAAAAGAACAACCCTTTATCTGCCACAAATGCGATGCTGGTGAATTTTGCTCAACTTACCTGGTTGAACCAAAGATTGGTTTAGCACATACTGTGGGCTGTAGTCTCTCATAGTGCTGTCCCATTCTTCCTGTAGGTGAGACATTAAGAGAACCCTTTCAATCTTTATGAAATGACAGAAATGAGAGGGCTTTTTTTATCAGATTCAAAGAACAGGTTTATTAAACATGACAGACAGACATCTTTCGAAAAAGATGTAGATTTCTGACTGTGCATTGTAAAAGAAGTGAAATTGTTTGCTCATATTCATAATTCATGGCTAGTTTATTTCATATTTCTGACTTCAGCACATTTTCTTTTGACATTTTCAATTATTATGAAGCAGTTAAATCCATGAACACACAGAAAAGATTCACACATCTATAGGGGCCTAAAGGCTTCCAGTATTACTTCAACGAATTGTCTGAACAAGGTAACGGTAACTTATGGAACAAAATGGAATATGCCTAATTCAACAGAAGTAGTTTTACTTGCATGTTTACCTGATACTCATAAACAAAGACACTTCATTCACAAATAAATGAATACCTTAGCTTGTTGACAACTCAAACTAAAATGTGAATTGTCCCTGTTGTTCATTCGTCATTTTGGCAAAATCTTTATAATGGTAGAAAGAATAGGACGATTAGGATTTGTCTTTACCGGAATCTTCAAAGAAATAGCAAACATGATCTTCCGAACTAATTCAATTTTCAAAACAATACAAAGATTTAAAAGTGCACCAAATGAAGATTTTAGAAGAACATCCAACATTTTTAAGAAGAATCTGCAACAATCAAGCGAATAGTCAATAGAACAAAGTAACTCCAGGCTGATACCATTAATGCTTCAAGATCAGCAGTTGGTCCGTCATTTCTACCAAAGAAGTGGTCAAAATACTTGTCTTTATTGGTGCCGTGAGGAACGCATGACTCCAGGGTACATGGCTCCACTCTGTTGCTGTTATTTCAAATCAAAGCATTATTAATAAACAGAAACGTCAAACAAACATTGATTAGATTATTTTAGTGCGGAAAAACAGAACTTTTGGTAGTATAAATTCGATGCTATAACTATAACCATATTCATCTCTGCTGAAGGTCACCCATTCCAATTTCTATAAGTAGAGGCAAAGCAAATTTGACTACCCTCTGTATTGAAAAAACAAATTAATTTGCCACCAAGACTTTTCAGTTTCCCAACCCTATATAAAAGTGGATTTTAAGCAGAAGCCATGGTATTCCCCTGGCTTAATAAAGTTAGTGAATTCATTACACAATGTAGAAGATAAGTGTTTTAAAAAAAGAGTTCTTTAAAGCAAGGCAAAATGTACACACAATGCAAACAAAAGACACTGACAATGATTTTCTTCTTTCTTTTTTTTTGTTTCAATTATGTTAGAACCAAGAACATAAACTTTCACGAAATGAATTGAAACAAACCAACCTCATGAGATTGATCTCTGAAACAATGTGATTATCCAGGTGAACTTTTCTGATCATTGCATTCAATTCAGCTGAGAGAAAAAGAAGAGCAATATTAAATTTCAATTTGCTCCAGAATGTTCTAATCAATCAATGTTAGGTACACTGAGCTAGCTAATATTAAGATAGGAATATTTACATCGGGTTTGAAATAAATATACTAATACTGGTACCATGATTTTTATATTATTTTCTAGAAGTACTGTAACAAATATTAGTGGTTTGAGACACCCTCTTTTACAAATAGAAATAGAACTTCAATTAGTCCTGCATCCAGTCTAGAACATTTTAAGTATTGGGTTTCGACCACATTTTATAGAATCTAGATCTACATGTCATCATGTAGACTAAATGTACGCCTACGTGAAGCCTGGGGAAATTGATGATTCTTCACAGAATCTTAATACAGCTTGTCTTTTACCTCTTGTTTAGGACTAGATCTATGTACACTTACCTGCAAACTATTCCTCATGAGTCAACTTATTAAAAATGTCTACGGACCATTTTTTAGCTTCTCATTTATTTTCATACAATGTAGTAGTGAAATAGTAGGCCATTGAATTTGAAAAGAAAGAATGGGTTGTTTCATACTCATTGAAAAACAGCTGATTATCATTAGGCCTATTATAATGAGTTCTAATTAGGCCTATAAGTGATTACTCACCTAACAAGTAATCAATTTGTTTCTTATGAATGACTACAGATCCAAACATCAATTGTGCACTCAGGTACAAAGAAAATCTTTGTGCTTTGTGCTTTCTTCCGGGATGAGGAACATGCTCCTCGATATCTTTGCTGGAAGAAGGGACAAGTGGAAAATAAAAATACACAATATAGACATGATCTAGATTGTGTGATTCAAGTAACATTTACCCACAGCAGGTTGTAATGTGAGTACTCTGTGAAAGTTTAGCAGCTATTCTAAATCTAGAGATATGTAAAGTCGCAGCCTCAGACTTGAGGATCAACTAAATCAACTGTGAACTGTGTGCTTTTCGCTTTAGAAATATATAGATTCTAGAAAGAAGGCAAGTGCACTAATCTAATCTATACAAGACGAGTGTAGATCTACATATTGATTTATTTGATAAGCAGTTTAGAGGTTGGATTAAGATTTTCAGTGTTGAGCCACTGATGACAGAGTCTACACAAGTAGTCTAGATTCTAGATCTAATCTAGATTTTATAGATCTAGGCTAGATATTACATACCATATTTTCCTGATGTTCACCGCATAAAGTTCCCTCTTATTAAAAATTTTGGACTTTGTTGCAGCCAACCTGAAAAAAATGAGAGAATGACTTATTGATTAGATCCTCCGTAAAAAAAATTACTCCAATCCGAGATCGAGATAATAGATCTAAATGGTGCATACACTCTATCGGGGCCTTCTGAACGTATCAGCTGACAATGTATAGATTCTAGATCTAGAGCTAGATCTAGAGGTCACTTGTTAAAGAAGACACTTTTTACAAAATCAATTAGTTTTTACTTTACTCCAAGCCGTTTCAGATAAAAACGCCAAAGAAAATGTGAGGGGCCTCTATTCATAGGGTGACCGCCGAACGTTTTATCACTCTAGATGGGCCTAAATTTTTTTCTAGGATCGAACTTACCATATCAGTCCAAATTTTCCATTTTTGCGAAGGTGTTCTGCATTGTAGAACATGGTTGGCTAATGATAGTTGGCTATACTATAAGCTTTAATAGATCAAGATCTATAAATCTAGATCTAGATAGTAGCTAGGCTGCTAACTTGTGAAACTATTCTAGAAGATCTACCAATGCTTTAAAAAATCCCGCTTTAGAACTTCTCTCTAGATTTTAGATCTACTTCCTCTCCTTCCTTTTTCCTTCCTATTCCGTCCTTGCCAGATAATGAATTGAATGCAATGCAAAATGCGAAGTCTGAGGGTGAGCTTAACCCTCGTCATCGGGCCTAAGCCAGAGAACTTGCACTATAGCCTAGCATAGAGATTCTCTGAATCAGCCAGTCCTCTTGCAGGACGTTGCCTCTTGAACTTGAACCCTCCTGCGGTACTACACTCTGTCTTTTGCTATTCTGCCTGCTTCTGTAGTTGTTGTTCCCAGCCAGTCTCTTATGTCCGGCACTACTGGAGGAGTGTTGGCGCAAGGCATCTTGGCATGTCGAGGGAACCTTCTTGGCATGTAAACAAAGTTT
>JAUELK010145189.1:0-11388 GCA_031471215.1 Gastropteron pacificum
TATCTATCTATCTATCTATCTATCTATCTATCTATCTATCTATCTATCTATCTATCTCTATCTCTCTATCTCTCTCTATCTCTCTCTATCTCTCTTTCTCTCTCGTTGTGTTGTATTGTGCCTCTCTCCTATCTGTCCCATATTTTCCCCATAAACGCATTGAATCATCACTGCAAGTACTGTCGACCATACTTCAAGACTGGTTCAGTCAGAAAGTAACTGGATTTCACCAAATGATAGTGACAGAGCCTAAGTATTTTGGGAATTAGTTGCTGCAAAGCGCTCTGAGTTTGCTTTTGAGAATGAACATTTGCATATAAATGCCCTCCATCATGATTAAGTCAGTATAAACGTGATTCAATCGAGGAGTTCCAAGCCAGTATAAAAGTTATTGAATTGACGTGTGCTAAGTCAGTATAAGATTTAATTAACGTGCTTTGCTGTTTCTTAGGCAGTGGAGATTTGAACGAGGGTAAGAGAGTTTGTAACCGGTGCCTACTGTTGTATCCGTGGGTGGATTGTTTCATTTTGGGCACAGATGGTTCATGGCAAGGACAGAAGGATACTTGTAAACATACCATATATAACTCTACAGAGGAATTACTGCAGATTCGTAGTATAGCTTTTGGTGCTAAGAAGTAATCCAGTATTTAATCAGTCGCTCAATACTCTTGCAGAAAAATTAATTCAAATTTTGTTTCCATGTATATCGGCACTTTTTCTGACAACTACCTTTCTACTTACACGGAAAATGTATGAAGATTACCAGTTTATGTTCGAAATATTATTTTAATATTATGCAATTTTTCTTTTGAGAAAAAAAATTAAACAAGAGTTTTCAGAATTTTCATTATTTCTCATTGCATGTTTACTAACTGCTTGTTTTTACTTTAGTTCTAGACATTAAACTGACTCATGCATCATTGCAAATTGATACTAACCTCTTAGTTTAATCTTTTCTGTGCATCAAAGGATTTGGTTATGGTAGCATACTTTCAGTTTTGTGCAGGAATTCTTTGTGCATGCATTTCAATTTTAAAATTTTTGAAAAAATGACAAAGAGAAAAGGAATGGGACAAGACTAGTGTATTGGTTGTAATCACTGTGTATAGTATTTCTTGATTGTTTGGGGGAAGTTTTGTTGTGCAAATGACAAAGTTTCCAGGCAAACAAGCAAGCAAGCGAGCGCACTCTTAATTTCCTTTCCTTGCATGCTTACCTCTGTAGCTCGGACTAAATACACCCATAACCTAACTAGTGTAAGTTAGCAATCAAATCAATATGCTCATTTTTTTTCCCTGTTGCATTTAAAATGTCCTCCAGTCTAAGGCTGCAGAGCTAGGCTGCCATGGCTCTGTAGGTCTATTCTATTAGATCACTTGAAAAGCAAACAGCTCTTACCGTGTGCCAACAGCATTTAAGATGTCATATTATTATACTCAAGAGCCTGGTTATTATCAATTCAAGAAAGTCAAGTTTTCATGTATAGTAGGATGAAATGATCGGGTATACTCTGTAGCCCAAGTTTATTCTTTCATAGTGAGAACTGTTTGAGGAATCACTTTGTGGGCGCTAACCTTAGCCAGCACCCTAGTGTGAAGAGAGAGAGAGAAAAGGCGGAAATCTTTAATATTTTAATTACTTGTCTGTCATGTAGGCCTACACAGTATTATTGTTTGTTTCTGTTTGAGAAAAACAACAAAACAACAAACAAAAATGGGAAGGGGATTGCATGTGTTTAGGATTGATTCAATTTTTACGAATGATAACCTTAATGTTGATTTTCATGTTGAATATTCTGTGGTAGCATATACATGTTCATTTTGATGTTTAGAAAATAAACTTAGTTGTATATACTACTAAGCAAGTGCTAGAAAATGTCTTGATTTATGTGTGACCATTCTTTCTTTAGATCTACATTGTTTTCATACTGTACTGTTGTACAACATTTTTACATTTTTTTTTAGGAGGGGGGTTGGGGGTATTTAGAAGAAGGATGGAGGAATGTGTATGTCCTTCTATCTGTAGATAGATTTTCAGACAAAACTTTTTGCATATTGGTTATAGCGTGTCATTTTTTTGGGTCTGTATTTTGATGTCATTATGATTTCTAACCACACTTGTGTTTTGCCGTTGTTGATTGAGTTTTGTGCTTCTTTCAGATTTTTTCTCACATCACCTGCACAAAGTCAAACACCAAGGTACCATTTGTTTGGGGGATAGATGAGCTCTCTCCCTCTCAATCTCTCTTACCATCTTTCTCTCTCTCTTTACCACTCCCCCCCCCCTCTCTCTCTCTCTCTCTCTCTCTCCCAATCTTACCATCTCTCTCTGTACTCTTCCCTCTCTCTATCTCTCCCTTTCACACCATCTTTCTCTCTTGCACCCTGCAAAGAATTTTCTATTTACTATCTACAATGATGTTTATTGTTCTCACTTGTATGTTGCTCATTGCTATGGCATACGGGTGCTGAATCACGCTTTTTTTTCTTTTACGTGCACTTTTTGTTACTCTGAACACATTGCAACAAATACCTTCTACCCCTGCACACAAGTGCTTTTGAACTAAATAAATATTTACACGTATGTCGTCAATTTGTGGAGAAAAATGGTTTTGTGGGTGCTGTATGAGCATTGAAATTGAGTATACTTTTCTATTTTACACTCTTTTTTTCTTCTTAGCCAAAAATATTGTTTTAATAAGCTTTTTTGTTTGTATGGGATACTGCTTATCAACAATCCTAAGTACAACTTTTATGTTGGTTGGTCATTTGCGTTCTTCCTCTTTTCCCCCCCCCTCCTTATTCTGCTGCTTACTGAAGCTCTATCAATGCTGCTTATTGAATGAAGTTCTATCAAAAATATACTAGATCTAAATCACTTATGTAGATTTGAATGGCTAATGCCTAATAATGTACTACAAAATATTTCCTCTGTTGGCCTCTTCTTTTAATGAGTACTTACCTTTTGCCTGCTGCTTTTTTTATTTTTTAGAAAAGGTCCTCTTCTTCCTTCTCTCTATATTTTCTCACATATCCAAGCCAAACTTGGAGAGTCAATCATGTTTTTGCTCTAGTTTGACATAACGTCTTTCTATTGTTCATGTTTTGTCTCCTGTGGAAGAGTCTTTCCCTTTGCTTGACTTACTCTATAGTATATCTATCTATTTTCTTCATTTAGTATGCTGGGATTGCGGGTAGTTGTTGAGACGATGAAGTTGTCTTAATGGATTTAAGAGGTTTCAAGACTTCCCTTTGCTGACTTACACTGAAGCCGTATAATTTCTTCAGTGTACAGTCATTGCTATATTTCATTGTCCTATTTTCTTCTTCTTCGCTTTTCTTTCTTCTTTTTGCTTTTCAGAATGTTCTATATTATCTCCGTCATTGTTCTTATAATTAACAGTTTCTGTACAATTCTTCTTATTAAGAATGCTACACTAGTATTAGCCTACAAGTGTTGTTGTTTTCCTTTGACATTAAGTGTAAGCGTTTTTCAGTGTTTTTGTTTTTTGTTTTTGCACAGGCATAGTATTATTACTTTCACTATTGAAATAATCATCATTTGTTATCGTCTTTATTTGCTTGAATGATTGGGGTTGTATTTTAATAGGGCCTTTTAGAAATCTGAATTCCATTATAATAGATGTTGATTGCTGGCTTCTTTGCTGTGTCAACTGTTGTCCTGTTCTGCCCTGCATTATCTCTTCACATGTAGTCACTTTAACACTAAAATCGTAGATCTAACCCTGCCTTTTGATCATTGGTATTGTTGTACTTTTATCTTGATTGAGACAAATTCTCGCTGTCACTTATTCATATTATGAAGGTAAAGCGGTACTTTAAAAGTACAGAAACATCTAAAAACTTACACAGAAAGTTACAGACAAACTTCACACACAATATAATATTGCACAGAAAAAAACAACACAATTCCGGAGCTGGTCATCGCTCAACTCACTCACTCACACTTATTTGTTCTGTCCCGATCTGCATTGTTCTCTCAAGCGTGTTAGACATACCATACTCATCAATCATTAGTTCTATTGTAAAGCTTTGTAAAGCGCAAAGAACTTGTCATGGGATAAGTGGTATATGGATACTATTGATTATCAACTTGTTTGGACAGACACTTTTATATTGAACATTTTTATATCCAGCCATGTTTCAAAGTTTGTGATCTAATCCAGAATTATAATCATTGAAACTGTTGGGAACAAAAGCCTGTAGCCTTGAAGATATGCTATAAAACGCTTTGAGCTTGAGCGAGAAAAGCGCTATAGAAATAGGCTATTATTATTAATATCATCGTCATTATCATTATTATCATGATAATTATCATTATTATTGTCATCAGTATTGTTATTATTATTGTCATTATTATATAACTATAATTATTATTATTGTTATTATTATAATAATAATATGCCCTCCACACCTATGTATGTGCATGTGACATGGCTGTGCCTGCTGTAGTCACACTAGACTACCTCGTTAACTCTGCTGTATACCTTTCTCTTTGTAGTTATGACCGCCTCTCCCCATCAATGTGGTAATGTTTGCACTTCAGGAGTTAATATGTTTATCATTTCCTATTAGTCTTAGTCTTTTCTCTCTCTCCTTTTTTTTTTCTTTCTCTCAATTAATCTACCTATATTTTCTATCAATATTCTTTTTTTTTCTTTTTTTCCTTTTCTGTCTGTCACTGAACAATACTTTTGTGTTTCCAGTAACCATGTCTCATGACCTCTAGCCAAGTTTGAATGTGATTTTTGTTTGTTTGTCTGCTCATAAAATAGTTGTTATTTCTGCATATAATATCATAATAGAACTACTTCATTCACTGCTGTGTTTGTTTGATAACTCTGTAACTGAAACTCTGTCTTTATTCCTCTTGAGGTTACAACATATATAATGTTCAAATCTAAATTTTCTATACTAACATTGACACTCCTGCCTTTTTCCTCTTTCTCTCTCCTTTTAGACATGTGTGGAGGCTGTCTTGTTTTATATTTTTTGGCATTTAATAAAAATCTTTTGCATTTTTATCCTGTTAAAATATTTTAGTTAGTGTGACAAAATTCCCTTTTTTAAAATCTTGATTCATTCTTATAATTCTACATGCCGAACAATCTGTACATGAGAGCGTGCTCCTCTCACCTTTGTTTTTTGTTTTTTTTTACATTAAAATGAAATCATAGAGTCTGTTTTAAGAGACAAAGTTGCTCTTAGTTTGTAGCTTTAACTTAGTGTGATAGTGGAGAGGACTCGTGTGTGCAAACTCCAAGTGATAATAGTTTGAACAAATCCGGGGGGGGGGGTCCTAATTGAGATTAGACAACATTAATGTACAACTCGCTACTAATTTACGGTTCTCTAGCTCCTGGTGTACCCATCTCTGACTCTTATTGTGTGTTTCTGTGGTCTGTCTAAGGAAGAGAAAAGGAAAAAAGTCAAAGACAAAGACAAAGCGGTATTTTGTGCAAAATCGTGTATTTGAGCAATAATAGTCTTTGATTGTGTTTGAAGTCTTCTGTGCAGATACACATTTGCTGTGTTTTCTACTCACAAGTTTCTAAGCATAACATCTGTTTCAGTGGAGTTTGATTATATTATATTCAAATACAGTTGATTCATGCCTTCTGATGAAAGAAATAACATCTGCTATTAGTCAATATACATTCATTATCAATTGAACATCCTTCGCTTCAAGATCGTAAACGTTTATTTTTAAAAGACTTGTTGAAAATGAAGTTGTTGGTTTTTATGCTGAATTTGTGAGCTATACTAAGACATAGCTTGTTTGGAACCCTTCACATGTTTGTTTTCTCTACAACTAGCACATTAATCTGTCTTGCCGCTATGTTCTAATAGCCTTTATATAAGCCACTCAGATATTATGAGATTCTCTAGTATCTATCATTCCTTCACTATAATGCCAGTGTTGTGTAGTAAACCATCAAGATTCTCAACTACAGTTCAAAATGTTATATTAAACCCTTACTGTCATGATCCAGTCTTGATTTTGAAATCTTTCGTTACAATACTCTTTTTTTTTTTAATTGGAAAAGAAAATGAGGAAGATGAGAAACGAAAGAAGAAGAGAGAAAAAGAATTTATCAAAATGCTTAAGTTTGCATGACAATCTTTTATTTCCCCTCGATACGCCATTTAAAAGTCACATTCAACTGAACTTAAGTATTACTGTGATTTAGCTCATTTTGACTGCCCAATGATAAAGCATGCAAAATAATTATTTCAAATGTAACAAAAAAAGGTCTGTCAAATAATGTTAGCTGCATGGTAGACCTTTCATACTTACTAAGATCAATCTTCTCCCACTTTCATTTGTATTGAATGAAAAAAAATGCATGCATCTTTCCCTTGACACATTAATAATTTGCTTTGCTATCAACTCTTTTTATGCATTTCAAATTGTTGATTACCAAAGCATTAGTTTGAATTCAAAGCAGCATTTATGTCACTGGTTTTTTTTTAATAGTTGGGAATATTACCAGATATGGATAGAATACTAATTGTTCCATTGAGTACTTTTAGGGTCCACATGGTGATGATAAGAAGAATTCCAACATGAATGATTCCCACCTTGTTCTCCAGCTCCGAGTCCAACATGTCCACGGACACGAGCCCCGTCCAGACCTACCTGCTGTCCCCAGACATTGACACACACGACCAGTCCTACTCTAAGGAGGCAGGCTTTTACCTCCTGCGCAAAGACTCTGAGAGGAGGCAGACACTGGTGCACATCTTGGAGCAGGATGCCAGGAAGGTGGGTTGGTGGTGATGTTGTTGTTGTTGTTGGTGGTGGTGGTGGGTTGTTGTTGTTGGTGGTGGTGGTGGGTTGTTGTTGTTAGTGGTGGGTTGTTGTTAGTGGTGTTGGTGTTGTTGGTGTTGGTGTTGTTGGTGGTGTTAGTGGTGGTGGTGGTGGGTTGGTGTTGGTGGTGGGTTGTTGTTAGTGGTGGTGGTGGGTTGTTGTTGTTAGTGGTGGTGGTGGTGGTGGGTTGTTGTTAGTGGTGGTGGTGTTGTTAGTGGTGGTGGTAGTGTTGTTGTTGTTAGTGGTGGTGGTTGTGGGTTGTTGTTGTTAGTGGTGGGTTAGTGTTGTTGTTGTTGGTGGTGGTGTTGTTGTTGGTGGTGGTGTTGTTGTTGGTGGTGTTGGTGTTGTTGTTGTTGGTGGTGTTGGTGTTGCTGTTGGTGGTGTTGGTGTTGTTGGTGGTGGTGTTGTTGTTGGTGGTGTTGTTTTGATCAGGCAGCAGTTATGACTTATGCACTCTTCAAGTGGTCAATATTGATAAAATGACATTGAGACATGATTGCAGCCATGATTTTGGACTGAACCAGATGTATGTCACCTTATTTTCTGTAGCCTTGGTGCTTGAACTTGTGTGAAGCCTTTACAAGATGGTTATTTATTATGGAACAGTTTGTGATTGTTCACTATTTTATTACAACAACTAAGAATGAAAAAGATATTTGTGCTAAAGATGTGACAAATGAAGAACAAAATTGGTCATGAGATGAGATGTAGAGAAGATGTTGTTGTGTTGTCCTTCAGATCTGCACCAGTTGGCTGGACATGCTCCACAGAGACGCAACCATCTCAGCACCTAAACTGACCACTGTAAGTAGTAGTATCTGTTTATTATCTAGCATTGTCACCTTTTCTTGAGACAAAACAAGCTCAAGATATACATCAAATGCATAAAGCATGCAGTAAATGCATGCAAGGTGGTCAAGTGGTCAGCGCGTTGGCCTCCCGGGTCAAAGCTCTGTGCTGACTTGATTTGGATTTGGTAGTATATTCTTATCCACCACCATGTGCACTCTTGGAAAAAGTGCTTTGTCACACATTTCTCACTGTACCCAGGTGTAAAAAGGGTACCCGGGTATAGACAGTGGAAGATCTTGTCAGAGTGTTGGTATGGGCGCCGGCCAGGCAGCACTAAGCACCGACCAGGCAGCACTGCCAGTATGGAACATCGATATATGTGTAGGCATAATTTTTCATAAAGAGCGATGAACTTATTTTGGAGAGGCATTAAAGAAATAATTACTACTAGGCTAATAGTATAATTATTTTATTGTTATTATTGTTGTTGTTATTATTAGTAGTAGTATCAATTTTTTTTTGATCATTATTATTATTATTATTATTACTATCATCATCATCATCATCATCATATTGTCTTTTCACAGGATCATCTGATGCAGCTGCTGCTGGCTATCAGAGCTTACATACTGGACCAGAATACACAGATCATCAAAGAAGCTGTTGGTGAGGGTGTTGTTATTGTTGTTGTTGTTGTCATCACAACATTTTTGTATAATTTTTTTTTTTAAAGTATGAATTTAAAGTATTGTGTTTTGAATTCTATTGTGACTACATCAACCTTTACTTGAGTGTGTGTGTAAATGTTAGCAAATGTACAAATTATTTGATACTTATTCCTCGTTTTCTTTTTTCTCTAAGTGAAAGTTTAGATTGTTTTTTTTTTTGTGCTACAATTTCGAGTAAAGAAAATAGACAAATAGACAAGTTTGACTACAGCAAGCAAAAAACATTTCACGAGAAGATTCATTTTAAAAATCTTAAAATTTTGATCACCTTACTGGGCCTATTTTCGCGTTTAGACCAAGCCGTGGTTGTCCATTGATTTTATATTCAGCGATATGACGCGAAATGCGGCTTGTGGTAGCCAATGGCATTGCCAACAAGCCACACAGTGCGGCTCATGGTAGGGAATGAGTTAAAGGTCAGTTCAGTTACAATATCATCATGTTTTCTGATTGGCAGATTTCCTGAGAGAAAACATACAGCGAGACGCTTCCACTCACAATGAGATCCAGTTGGCACTCTACGTCTTCCAAGATGCTGTAAGGGACTCTTTGTTTTAACATAGTACTACTACTACTACTACTACATGACTTAAGGGGACCTTTTGTGCGCACCTATATACAAATATGTAAGCCCATTACAGGGATGTAAATGTTCAGATATGGTTTGAAATCAAATTTGTCAGGGTGCAAATTATAAAGAAAAAAGTCATATACCCCAGATCAAGCTTAAACTCAACTCAAAGTTAACTCGAACTCAACTCAAAATTAAGTAAAATTATCAGAAACTCAACAATAACATATCACAAACTCAACTAAAAAATATCATAAACTCAACTCAAAATTATCACAAACTCAACACAAAGTCAAACTCAAGCTGTGTTCTTTGTACCCCCCAGGTGAGTATGAACCTGCGTGCACACAGCATCAAGCCACACTGGATGTTTGCCCTGGACAACATTCTCAGGGGTGCTGTACAGGCAGTGATGAGCATGCTGTCTCCTGGTTAGTCACTCTGTCAGGCTTGCCAGTCTTAGCCAGAATTCCGTCTTTTCAGGCTCTAGTCATTTTACTGGCTGGCAGCGAGTGTTTTACAAAGAGAAAGAGAGCACTGTCCAGTCTCATCGTCTCTGCTTACACTGTCCTACAAAAGTAAAATCCATGCAACTTTAGTTGTGTATAATTTTCTAATGTTTTATTGCAGCCCAATGAAATAATCATTTTTATTTTACGAACATCATCATCATCATCATCATCAAAAGGGTCAGCTGAAAACTGTCTCTAATTCTCTAATCTTGCTAAACATTTTGTTTTATGAAGAGTACCATCATGACCATCCTAACAATGGTCTCTGACTCTCTCTTGTTTCAGAGTTTTTCAACTTGGAGCAGACATGCCAGGCGGGGGGTGAGGAGGAGGTTGTCACGTCGGGCGTGTCCTCGGCCAACTCAGCCAAAGGCAGGTTGTCTTACCACAACCACGGGACCAAAGAGTTGGAGGCCCAGCTGGCCGCCACGCAACAGGACAACATGAGGTGAGACACTTTCACTTGTCGTAATCTGCAATGTTGTTGTTGTTGTTGTTGCGATCAGGTACAGGTTATGAGTTACTCACTCTTCGAGTGGTCTAATAGGCCTACAGAGCATATGGCAGTCTAGCTCTGCAACCTGGGACTGGAGAGCCTTCAAATTGGCCCCGTGTTCATGCGATTGTGCAATGCAGTCACAAGATCCCTCCAGACCAGATAACTGCTATGTGCAATGCAGTCATTGAGTTGGTACTACTGCCTATATTAATGTAACGTTTGGGACACTTATGGTTACAGCCATGATTTAGGACTGAACCAGGTGAATGTCACATAATTTTCTGTAGCCCTGGTGCTTGAACTTGTGTGAAAGAATTCACAAAGTTGACTACAGCACATGGGCACAAAATCTTCACTTCTTCTTCTTCTTCTTTTTCGTTCTCGAATAATCTTCACTGAAAATAGACTGTATATCGTGACTTCGATAAACATTATACTTTCTTTAATACCTCAGTGAGACAAGTAGACACATGTTTCTTTCTGAACGAGTGTGTGACAATCTATGCATGTTTGTGTCCCTGTGTTCCCAGACTGCTGCAGGAAATGGTCACAGCTCAGAAACAATACCAGCAACTCTTGCAGCAAACTCTACAGGAGAAGAAAGTGTCCATGATGCAGCTCAGGTAAGGGACTCGGCATTGGCTCTCCTCATGTACTCTAAGCTATTGAATAAACGGGGTGGGGGATGATGTCTCTGAAATAAATAAACAGGGGGTGGGGGATGATGTCTCTGAAATAAATAAACAGGGGGGGTGGGATGTCTCTGAAATAAATAAACGGGGGGGGGGAGGGGGGGGATCGCAGCTTTTGTAAAGTAAAAAAGGGTCTACGCTCTGGTACCTGCTGGCTTCGTGCTTGCTGCAGTTCGCAATTTCAACCATATTAATAAGGAAAAAATGTACTTTTCGGGGTGAAAGAAAAAGTAGGTCTATCAAAGGGCTAAAATTAACAAACGGGGGGGATGGAATAAGGAACTGGAATTCTACAAAATGAAGAAATGTTTATTTAATACCTTAGAGTAGGCTACTATCTCTGCATCTGACAGCTTTTGTGCATAAACTCTTAAATATACTCTTAAATCCAAATCAAGTCGGCACGGCCGGTGATCGAACCCCGGACCTTTGGCTGGTGAGGCCAAGTATGTGCCGCTATATTCATGTTGTACAGTATGTGTCTATATCACCATGACATTCCCCAGGGTGATCCTGACAGGGGAGGGAAGCAGGGACACCTCCAGGGAGACAACACCAGACTCCTTGGGTGAGTCAGCTCATATCATCATCATCATTTTCGTGGTCATTGTCGTCATCGTTGTCATTGTTGTTGTTCTCTTCATCATCATCATCATCATCATCATTGTGTAACCTCATGCCTGCCCCCCCCACCCCCACCCCCCCTCATCATCATCATTATTTATCATTCATCACTCCTCCTTATCATTCATCATCATCA
>JAUELK010145632.1:0-11383 GCA_031471215.1 Gastropteron pacificum
TCTATATATCTATATATTTATATATATATATATATATATATATAAAATGTTAATGTCGTTTTACTCTGGGTCCTGTTATGGTACAAGTTTTTGGTAAAGTATCACAGTCTTGTAAATATCTTAATCTACAACTTAGCATAATAATGGAAAAATAGAAGTCCCACGTGTATTTCGATACCATAGGCATGCGAGTGAATATGTTTTAGCATAGAGGTAGCATGTAGGAGCCTATAGGCCTAATATGTAGGCCTACATAATATTGTAGTTCATACTACGTGGGTTCCATCCAATCAACCGATTCTCTTGAACTACTTCTCTTGTGATAAATTCTAGTCCCCACAGAGCCCCAATTACAATGATAGGATCAGTCATTTATCGCTTCATGAATAAGATCGGTGGATTATTGAAGAAGAAACACTACGCTGATGTGGTTAATGGTTAGTGGTTACTAGTGGTTAGTATTTTCTTATCAATCGAAAGCCCAACATTACCCATCGAGCGACCTTGGTATCGCGTCTAATGTAATAAGGTTGTGGTGAGGTAGTAAGAAGAAGATCGATAATAACCCAACTTGAACTGCCCGTCGCCAACGTTTGACAACAAACACAAAACAGAAAGTGAAGTAACAAGAGGAGAGAAAATTATAAATGTGTAGGCTAGGCATAGAAAATATAAATAGAAAAGTAGAATAGGCTAACTGAAGTCGCGACTGGAGCTGTTTACTTTCCTTTATACTTTATCACCTGATTGAGTCTGTTACTGTTAGGCCTAGTCTGAATTGTGTCAACCATCTGTGTATAGATCTAGATTATCTACTTGCTCAGTCCAGTCCTCTTTTATTTCTCTTAAAAGTTTCAACCCCTAATATTTCGATGGAAGGAAAGCCGGCTGTTGAGAGGAAGACCACAAAGACGCGGAGGGAGACAGCAGTCAGTACAACACTTACTTATATTCTAGTCTTCAAGTCTTGATACTGATATTGATTAGATTTATAATTTAGATTACTAAAAACGATCCGTGAGCTGGGAATGGGAATCCGGGCCAGGAATCCTCCCCAGATCTCTTTGATCATGCCTTGCCTAGGAGCCTTAGATTAGATAGGCTAAACTTAGGAGGATAGAGTATGATTGAATATGAGTACATATGACGCTCCATCCACTGTCATTGATTGAGTGGGCATTTTTTAGTTAGCCTATGATCCGCACGCTGGCCAGGCATGTTGTCCTGATGGGATTTTTATTTAGGTTTTCCTTCCTCCTGTAGACCTTTCACCTCCCGGTTTCGCAGGACAGCGAATACCGCTGACCATTTGGTTTGGTTTCTCATATGTAACTTAACCTGTAGCCGGCCTAGTCTCACTTACTACTAACCACAGTACAGTTTCCACTCTACTATCGGTGGGCTTCCCAGGGGGAGAACCTCAGACACATTATTACTTCATAGTAGTTTAACTTTAAAAATAGATAGTAGCTAATTGATATTATTATAATATAATGCCAGTTAGTTTTATTTATAGATATTCTAGATCTATCTAGATCTAGATTTTAGTTTAGCATTAGCTTAGCAAGCAAGTGCTGGGTGTCATCGGTGATTATTTTATTTGATTAATTTCCTGTTGACTTGTGGCTGGTGTGTGTTAGTTTGTTGCTCTATTATATTAAATATATATAATATTACCTAGACTAGATCTAAATTATTGTGTCACTAGTGGCGTAAAAACTCAGCAGATTTGAATTCTTATATAATAATCATTGTGTGCATTTTATAGTAGTCCTATTTTTTGTTTCTAATTTCTATACAGGTTCAAGGTACAAATGACAACAGCATCGTCAGCAAGTGCTCTACAGTGTCTAGTGGTTACTATGAAGATCCTTTCCTTCACTTTTTTGTGTCGAAGTTCAGCAGAAGAGCACCCCTCATTCACAGGTCAGTTTTTGTTTGTAACCTATGTAAGTAGGCCCTATAATAATATACACACACATGACATTAGAAAGATGAAAGTGTTTGAAAGGAATTGTATACAAACATTTCTACAGTCTCTTGGGCTTTAGATCAGCATATGTAGCATGTGCCAAGTACTTTTCAATACCAGCACAGGCTATTTGTAAACAACAATATGAAATGGCTTTAGCATTCAATGATTTTCATCAGTTTGTGACTAAGAAATTTATTTATTTTAATAATGAAAGTAAAGCTTACCTTACATTCGACATTCTCGTGCACTTGAGTTGTTTTCATGTGAAATATTCTCATTCTCTTCAAATAATTTTTCTACATATATTTCAGAGGCTACTACATCAGAGCCACTGCATTTGATAGAGTGCTGAAAAACTTCTTGAGCCGTTATGAGGGGAAGAAAAATCAGGTTAGGGTCTACCTTGTAGAAAGTTTTGTATGCCAGCTACCCAGTCCCTATTCAACATACTTTTTTCCTTGGTATTCAAAGCTTATTATTAATGTCAATGTAAATGTTCAAACTGATTTGTGTTCTAGCTTTTAAGTATCATTTTTTTCAGAAAAATGCATGATAGTAGAGACTATTTTTTGTTGTCAAGAGTTCTAATCTGATACATATGTTTTGTTTAGTTGGAAAAACCGTGACTGATTTTTCCTTAGATTTATTCCTACCTTGCACTGAATAGTTATTGTCAAAGATGCATTGCTCCTTGTCAACAAAACAAGTGTTTTGTGTGCATTGTGAAAATGTTCAGCACTAAATGAGATAACTGAGAAATGTGAAAATCTATGTATCTTTCAACTTTCATCTCTTCAGATCATATCTTTAGGATGTGGATTTGATTCAAGTTACTTTAGACTGAAATCAGAGGGTATGCTGAAGGACACTACTTTCTGTGAGGTATGTGATTTTTAACATTTCTTTACAAAAATTATATTGTTTAGTTTCACAAGATGGTGGTGCATGAATTTGAAAAATATGATTGTGTGTTGAGCAGTGGTGCGGAGTCGGACTGAACATTTTCTGACTCCGACTCCAGCCTTTTGAAAATGACCGACTCTGACTCCAGCTTTTTTCTGAAAGTGCCGACTCCGATCTCTTTTTCTAACCGAACCATTGGGCTAAGTATGATACTGTTTAACCATCGTTATTTTGAGTTAAGTCAACCATTATAAACAACATTTTAAACTATTAATTAAGAAGACAATAAGCATGATATCAACAATTTTTTTGTTAAATGTCACATCCAAACACCAGTTTTATTCTGCAAAAATGTAATGTTGGCCGGAATCGGAGACTCCAGGCTGAACATTTTCCGACTCCTTGACTCTAACTCCACATCACTAGTGTTGAGTCCTATACAACATACATTCATTCTTTTCCTATCTCACTACCATGTGGGGTTTGTATATTCTTATTCTAACACAACTGAAAGTTTGACCCTTCTTTCCTTTAAACAACATGTGTTATACTTTGACCATTTCTAATCGAAATGGGAAGTGAATGATTGTTTTATTTTTAGATATTTGTTTGCAGAATGTCTATAAATTGGTATTGAAATCTTTCCTTGCATGATGCAGGTCTGTAGTATTGAACTTTCTGTAATATTTGTCATCTTTAAAAAAATGAAAAGTCAAAGCTCATCATTTCAATATACTATATAATAAAAAAAATTTCAAAATCATCTGCATTTCCAAAGGTTGATTTTCCTGATCTTGTACGTCGAAAGAGACTGCTGATAGAGAATACTGGTGATTTATCTGCCTTGATTGTAAAGAATCAGGAAAAGCCAAAATCTCCTCATATTGGTTTGTATTTGTTTTATTTTTATTACAAATTTCAAGTGGGAAGTCAAGAGTTCACTTTGATGTTTGTCATTTGGGGCATGATCTTCTTTACCCTGAGTAACAGATTTAATTTGATCATAGGTCTGCTTTTTTTTTTTACTGCACAAAACTTCTTTGGTTGTTTTTTTTAATTCAACATTTTCCTTTGAAACTAGGCCATTCTTCTTAACCTTAATCAGATCTCAAAAGTTGTGTTTGAATTATTTTTGTTGTATACAGTGGACATCTTGTTAAAAAAATTTACAACCGACCTTAAATCATGGAAACTTTATCCACTTATGAAGGTGCAGTTATGAATGATGATAACCTTCTTCTTCTTCCAATTATGACTGCAGCCTCATATACAGAGGACTTTTGCAATCACGCAATGTGACTCAGTCTGTAATGCCTTTGATGATATTAAAATACACACACCAGATGTTATAAAAGCATGACCTTTTATTCATGAAAATCTTTCTTTGAAAAACTGGTGCATGATTTTGCTTGGTTCAAATATAATACAACAAAGTTTAAATTTAAAAAAAAAAAATGTAAGTAGTTTGCCTGCAGCCCCTTAGTGTTTGGCCTTAAATTTGCTCATAGTTATTTGATCGATGAAATGTTCAAGCTTGCATACTGTAACATTGATTAAGCATTTACTAATTTGTTCTTGTCTATTATTACTATTACACATTTCAGAACTGAGCTGCATAGACTATCATCTCCTGGGCATTGATCTGACCCAACTGAACACGCTAGAGGCTGCCTTGAGGATGTGTGGCTTGGACTTGGATGCTCCCACCTTGCTCTTCTCAGAGTGTGTCATGACTTACATGACCCGGCGATGGTAGGATTTCTCTGCTCTAAAAGTCCTGTACAACCATTATTTTGTTTATATCCTCTGAAAGGGAATGAGAGTTTTTCCTCTTCCACCTCCTCCTGCTTTTAGGGCCCATGCTGTGGTCAAACTGTCAGACCATTGAGTGTCTTAGCGTGGGATAATCTAGACATTGGTTGTGTGGGCAATTTGTATGACTATCTACCCCTGTCGTATCGAAGGTGGACGTTAGTTATTATGTAGGTCCCAACTTTTATATTGCTGTGTAATGCTCAAATCAAACTGTTTGTCCTTGGGTGTTTAGAATTTAGTCCCTTTCTTCCAAAGAAATGTACTACATGTATGTTGAAAGGTAATATCTTTTTACTTTCCCTATTTTGATTTCAAAACTTCTGTTTATAGCGGGATGGAGCAAAGTTTCAAAATACTTGGATTCTGGGTGTTACAAATGTAGTTGAAGTGAAAGTCTAAAGCCAAATTGGAACCTCAGTCCTGGATATGTAGGCTTTATTTGGTTTCGTATGGTATAGAATAAGAGCACATTTAAAAACAATTAAATTGAATTTCCAATTGTAGACAGTAAATATGTACACTAACTATTGTTATTATTTTATTATTACTAGAATATTTACCATAATTCTTGCTTAGCTCTACAGACTTGGTCAGATGGGCTGCAGAGACTTTTGAAGAAGCAATTTTTGCTATGTATGAACAAGTGAGTATAAGGGTGTCTAATTGTTGTTCTTCCCCCTTGGTTTGCCCTCATACTGTGAACAGTGTAGGGAAGTTGCTCTCAGTTTTAACTGTTATGGCATATTTCAAGTTTAGATCTTGTTAGTATGGAGAAAATGAGAAGTGCTTTTCTTTGTCATTTTGTTTGAAGAAGAGCATTCAATGCATTGTTACTAATGTTTATGTTTTATACTATAAAGACGAATTACATTTTTAAGATGTTCTACATACTAAAACTTTTGCAAAAATGGGTTTTTCTCAATACTGTGCATACAAATATAGCATTGTGGTTAGCATAGCCTCTGAAAGTCTCTTCATTCTGTACAGCTTACGTTTTTTATATATACATCGATTAGTGGAAGCATTTCGTTTCTGTAATCATGCTATTTGAGTTGTTCTTACAAAAATGCTTTGTGAAGGCTGTCATTGGCTATAATTCAATCTTGGCGGGAAGAGATTATGAAAAATGTAGCAACCATGTTACGTCCACAAGCATTCCACGTTTACAGATGGCTCAATTAATAATTGTCAGTTTTTCCCCCCAACGACGGGTGGTTGATATATTGGGCAGAACAACTCGACCAGTATCAGCACACATTTGTATGTTTTAGTAATCTGATGCTGCATGTTCCCACAGATCAACCCTGATGATGCTTTCGGCCTCTTTATGTGAGTTTACTTTTCGGTTCCTCTCTTGTTTTTTTAAAAACTATACTAGTAGAGTGCCCGCTATATTCGCAGAATTATGAGATTAAGATTTGGGGGATGAATTCAAAATGGCAACGGGATGAGGACACATGCAATGGGTTCATAGAGAAGTGTCATTGTACAACGCACAATGAATGGTAACAATGAAAGCATAGAGAAAGAGTCGGCGAAAAAAGAGTTTGTACCCAAAGAATCCTAAACACTGACCCTAAACACATCATCATAACCCCCCCTCAGAGAGAAAGAGAGAGGAGTGAGGTAGATTATATTACCATCTATCCCTGTCCTGTTGGAGACAGACGTTATTACGTAGGTCTTGTTGTGTTGATGTATTGTAAAACTTAAAACTCAAAAAGATAGTGATAGATAAGGGGAGGCGGTGCAATATAGAGTAGGTTGTCATGAAAATATGACTACATAATTTACACAGCGGGAAATTTTTTTAAAGAAAAAATTGCGCGACTGGCATCGATGTTTTATTGTCGACAGTAGGCCTACTTTGAACCAATAGGTATCATGTCTGAAACGTCATAATAATGGCCTAGCCACTATAGCTCTTTGCCGTAAGCTAGAATTTTCAAATGGACGGTGCACTGTGTATGAATTATTATGTTCAAATGAATGTCGCAATTTCTTCGAATTCAGCCTGGTTGACAGGCATATTGATGAGAATCGAATTAATTGTACTCGGGTCGGAGCCTCTTAACACTATCTGCCCGTTGACAGTGGTGAACTAAAAAGTCAGCGTCTGTTTGCGTAAACATAACAATGCGTAAATTCAGCTTGTTTTTTCATAGTTTAAGATTGTTGGCAACTATGATATTGAACATTTACAGTAGCACAATGCATTAGCAATATTTGTACTTCAAATACTATCGCATGCAAATCAAGCATACATCACAAAACTCTCATTCAGTGAAATCATTTGACACAATATCATCATATCACTGATAACAGATCACCATTGGAAATTTTGCTGTCAAAATGCTTTGAGAAGAAGTATGTATTCAGTGTACAGTGAGTCTGGCACCTGAGTTATCAACATGATTCACTTTCATGAGCGTATGTCCTTGTATAACTGATATAGGTACATAATTTTGTTGGTCTTTGTTTTCTCTCGTCACAGGCAAAATCACTTCCATTCAATTGGTTCCCCTTTGAAATGCATCAACGCATTCCCTACATTGGAGTCTCAGTACAAAAGATACCATAACAATGTAAGTCTCCTCGGTCAGCCTGAATAGAGTATTGAGTAGTTCACCCTATTATGCCCTATACATTTTAATTTTGTTGCATACTTGATGAATCACTGAGTATTTTACTAATTCTTGTATGTAGTGCAATTCCTTTGTTTCATAAAAATCCATATGCCATATGTCCTCTATGAACAAGTGTGTGTAGGCATAGGTGGATGAAAGTGAGGAAAATCAAGAAATCTACTTAGAGTATGTTGGTAAAGTGAGTGAGCCTGGAATTATTGCCCTTTGTATTTCATGTATGGTGAGGATCAACCCACCTTTTTTGTTTTCAGTTTTAGCGCAATGGGTTAAGAGCATCAGTGATTTCAATGAAGGCCTTAGGGAAACGCAACAAATCGCGAAGGTTTTATCATTCATTGTGGGCATCCCCAGGGCTGGGCATGGGTGGAGGCTGTGGACATGAATCAGATGTACTACCAGTGCCTACCCCCGGAGGAGAGAACCCGTGTGGAGCGCATGGAAAGTTTTGACGAGTACGAGGAGCTCAACCTCAAGTACAGTCACTACTTCATCCTCACAGCTTCCACTCACAGTGCCACAGACAGCCTGCTCTCTGGACAAGGCTTGATCAAGTGTGAGCAAAACTAGTTTGTCAAGGTTTCAGTTTTCTTTTCTTGTCATTGTGTTCATCAAGCAGTGCTGGCAGCCAACATTCGAGAGAGCGATTCTGTTTCTGAGTGAGTTTCATTTTTGTCATTGTCATCACGCAGAATCTCTGGGCAAGACTTGCAAAGATATCACCTGCCTTCTTGTACTAGTATGATATCACTGTTTTCATTTACCATTCATATTGCTACCGAGTACTAAACCTGCATTGTATTCACACACCATGACACTGAGAATATATTTATGACTCCGAATCAAATGTGAGCACTGGAGTTTGATATTGACTGTAGCACCTTGACAAATTTACGTATACATATTTTATAATATAAAATAAAACCTGATACCTAGTATCCTATCGCTCATTGGGCTCTAAGGAAAGTGTGTTGCATATACATCATTATGAATATATGTTATAGTTGATAACTCTGGTCGGCCAATGTTATGAATTGTAACTGATTCACAATTTCCTTACTCCAGTGTCCAGCCTGCCTCCGGCCACCCCAGATATTCTGACCATCAGTCGGCCAGTCAGTCCAATCCAGCCTGTGTCCCAGGCAGCCGGCTCGGTGCACAGGTTTGGCCACAGCACCAGTCGAGCATGCGGTCATCTAGCAGTGACCACCGGCGGCTTTGGAGAGACAGACGGCAGGCACCAGAGGCTAGCCGAGGTCACCATCACAGATTTGTCCACACACACATCTTACCATGTGACTTGCAGCTCCCCTCATATACAGTGTAAGGGTTGCCGCTTTGAGCTCTTCACTATTTTTCTTTATTTTTGTTACATGTATATCATTTGTCATTACACTGGTTCGCTTTTTTTATAATAATATTATGCCTGTATTTCAAGAGGTTCATTGTAGCTTCCACATTTATCAGTATTCTTTTACTGCTCTCAGCTTTACTGTGCTTTCTTTTTAAAAATGTCTTAAAAGTTCAAATTGCTTACCAGTCTGATTCATTGAGTATTGTTGTTTTTTGGAGGTCCCCCACTATATAATTTAGTCATTTCAGGAGATATACCCAACCGGATGAACATTGCCTTGTCTGATTCTCTTGCTCATTGGAAATGAAAAAAGATTTGACTCTAATCAACCTTTGTATTGTATTTGTTGTCGTGTTCAGATTCCCGCATGCACCATGCCTCGGTGACCCTGTCAGACGGGACTGTCTACTTGATCGGTGGCCGCCAGTCTCCATACTATCTCTGTGAACAGATGATTCGACTCAGATTTGTCCTCAATGACGACACCACCACACAGACGCAATCCCAACCACCATATGATCACCACAGTCTTTCATCAAAGTCCATGGACACCTCTGAGACGCTCTCCGGGTGCAGGAATGCAGCTGAAAATGACCCAAGCTGTCACACAGACAGCAGTCACTGCCAGAGGACGTCATCGTCAGTGAAAGGAGTTCCACAAACAACGCATTGTGCGGACAGAAATAGTAGTACTAGCAGAAATGTTCAGTGTTCTGTGAGGGAAGGCCAGGGCAATGTGTTAGGACCTGAACTTCCGTATGAGGAACTTCGGGAAGTGTGGCCCTTTAGCCTGGGAGAGATGGAAGCCCGGGTCGTACAACAGAAGGGATGTCTGTCACCGTCACAGAGATGGAGGCATGCGGCTGTTGTGGTCACCATAGAAGGTAATTAGAAGATTTCATTCAGTGTCTTTGTTCTGTATCTGTTTTGTGAGTTGTTCCATGGCATGTGTACTGTACTTTGTTGTCTTTTTCCTTCACTTAGTAAGGTTTCACTTCTTTACATCATCAACAGTCTTTTTAATTTTCTAGTACCAACTCAGACACATGTGCTATTTTATTTCTTTTAATATGGAATAGATCTCTAATTAATGCTCCATTCAATGTTTCAGTTTCGTCCATAATGTCACTGTTGTCTGAGATTTTCTTTTTGTCCCTGTTTATATTCTATGCAAATATGGTAATGTTTGTTATCCATTTTAGTTGTTTATTTAATGCTGTGTTTGGAACATTTTGTGTTTTTTTGTCTTCATTTCTTTAGCTATTTTCATTTTAGAAAGTTACGCGAATGTGATTTTGAGTCTTTTTTTGTTGTAAGACAATTACCTACATCGTTTATTCACATGTATTGTTACTGCTGTCATGACCCCAGGCAGAGAGCATATCTTGGTATTTGGCGGAAAGACGAAAGACGGATCTGTACTAGATGACTGCTACCTCTTTGACCCCTCCACTGACATATGGACAAAAGTAAGACATCTTTATTAATGATAACAATAGCTTCAGTTACATATGGAGCATTTTCTTGCTCTTCAGCAAGGTCAATGCCCTTGCAATAAGTAAAACAGACCTGCCAACAACACAAACTATTAGTAACCAGGAATGTAAATGGTTTGCATTTTTAGTCTGAAATCAGATTTTTTTTAGTGCAAAAGTCTTACACCCCCAATCTACAAAGACTACAAAAAGATTGTGCCAAATTAGACTCCTCAAGACCCATTGCAATCATTTCCAGACCCTCTCATCATCTACCATTCACATGGCCCTGAGCAAAACGGACCTGCCATCTTTCAGAGACTGGCATATTTTGTACATAGTTTATTTCATTCTCATCTCATAGTATTCTTTCATACAAAAGCATTTCAATGCACAGAAAGTGTTAAACTACAGAAACACTCTATTTTACATATATTATATCTAATATGTTTTTAATAACATTATTGCTTCATGTAGTGAATACATCATGTATGTACATATACGTGAGCTTGTAAGCTGAATCTGTACATATATACATTTTGTCTTTTTAATTCGGACACCATAGTTTTATCAAAAATTGTCAGAAACAAGCCTTTACGAGCATTACGTGAGCTTGTAAGCTGAATCTGTGCAGAATCTTTGGTTACAAGCCTCTATCTCTGTCTCTCTTAAAAACTCTCCATTGTAGTCTGATAGTGATTCATGTATCAGAGCATATCGCTGCCTTGCAAGGATACCCGTCGTTTCCTGGCACAAAGAGACCATCTGAGGAAAAGTCTACGGCATTCTGTGCGGAATCTGGGGCTGCAGCTGCCGTAGATGAAGAAGTTGATGGCGGTGTTGAAGAAGTAGGAGCGTACAAAGATGTTGTACGCCACAAAACCTGCCGTGCTCATGTTGTTGACAAAACCCTTGTTCGTTGCCTGAAACACACCGCAATGAATTAAGTTAACAGCAGATATTATGTACAGTTTTCTGTGATTTAAAAAAATCTTGAAATGGCTTTCAGTAACTGTAAAGGTTAGATTGTCCAGGTACTTAATGTGTAGCCATGTTTTTTAAATGGCTGATCATCCTAATCAAGATGATTTGATAGGTTATATTGGCTTTTGCGTTTTTATCCATCCACCCTTCCATATTCTATCTATCTATCTATCTATCTATCTATCTATCTATCTATCTATCTATCTATCTATCTATCTATCTATCTATCTAT
>JAUELK010145742.1:0-10000 GCA_031471215.1 Gastropteron pacificum
TTGTAAATGAGAGTGGGAAGGGGCTCATTGTATCTTTTGCGAGCGAAGCTGCATCGGGTCTTTTATAAGAGTGATCAGGGGGCGTGGCACTTTTTATAGGTAGAATGTTCTCGAATCGGCTGAATGTAAAAATTAAAAATATGATAAAATATGATGGGTGTTCTAGCAATGGCCAGCAAACAGCTAGAACGGGGAAACCCAGCTAGTACACTATATAGCACCTTAAAAGTTAATGAGACACCCTGGTTAGTTTGTTAAGCAAGAATTATCGATTTTTATTGAGATAATGATATTCACATAAAATATAAATGTAGACATTATCATTTATTGCACAATTTCACAATGTTTGAGTTTAGCTTTTTTTCTATCTAAGACTAGCGTCCAATTCTATAATCTACTCTCTTGTCATGTATCTCTTCAGTTCTTGGATGATGACAGTTACTATGATTGGTACCATGGGAGTTTTGTTTGCCCTGATGTGGAAGAGACATGAAACTCCAACCAACTACATCCTACTGGCCATCTTTGTGAGTGGATTCTTGGGTGTCATTAACACATTCTTGGGTGTCCTCAACACATTCTTGGGTGTCCTTAGCACATTCTTGGGTGTCATTAACACATTCAGTCATCATCACCATCAATATCATTATCACCACTGTTTTAAGTTGGATTATGATTTCTTTGTAAGCCATCCAGATGTGCCTCTTTGTAAGATTACAAATTTGAAACATAACTTTGAAATCAAAACAGGCTTTCATGCTTCGATTTTATCAGAAGTTGTGAATGTATGTTATGTGTGTGTGTGTGTTTTTACCCCTATTGATATCTCTTTTCTTTTCTAAAGAGGCTGAAATGTACTCACTCACTTTTACACCAGTAAGCCATGTGGCCCAATGTCACATTATAAAGGTTTATTTATCTGAAGGAAAAAAGAACACGATTTGACCCTTGCAATGTATTAGTTTGTGATACTATATTGTATTTTTTGACAGATTATGTGCATGGTATTGACAAAAACACTTTCTTTCTCTTCTCCAGACTCTGATGGAATCTTTCACCATTGGAGTGGTTGGTGAGTATATTGTCTACTGTTGGAACCTCAGGAATATTAATATCAAAATATAGATAGTCTTTATTTCCTAAACAACTACAACTTGTAGCTGATCTATGTTCATGTGGTGTTAATGATAAAGTGTTATAACCTTAACACGGACACCCATGGAATTGGTATTGATTAATCTATTTACAAGATCATTGACCTGTTTTCAAAATGAAAATAGCTCTGTAATCCTGCCTTCTGTATGGAGTTTGTGTATGAAATGTTTGTATGTATTTTAACTATTGTATTGTGCCTTGAGCTGTAATAAGTAAGTGCATTTGGAGTAGGCACATTATAAGGGAACTTCAGTATTATTATTATTATTATAATCAATGCATCTCCATCTATTGTGGCCCTTTGTTCCATAAGGCATCTATGCGTTCCGTAGCTCATGACATCTACTTCACACCTTTCATTGTGTATACCTGTCTGTGTTTTTGCAGTGACTTTCTACAAGGTCCCGTCTGTGATCTCTGCCTTCATCCTGACCATGGGCATCTTTGTGGGCCTCACCATGTACACTCTACAGAGCAAGAAAGACTTCTCCACCTGGCACGCTCCGTAAGCAATTAATGATAATGATCATAATAGGGAAAAGAAAGTTTGCTTTTATAACGTTTTTCCTTGCAATAAGCTCAACATGTTTTATGTAGCACCGTGGCTTTCTACATTGTGAAATTGTTGTCTAATTATATATCACAATCACACCACAACAATGTGCCAAATCGCACGAATAAAGATTTAATTCATTCAATATGTGATCAGAAAATCCTGATTTTAAAAAGATTTGTTTTAAACAGTACAGTAAACTTTACCATTTATGATTATTGTTATCCTGAGTGACCATCGACCATGTGACTGTTCTATGTCCACAGAGCTGTCATGTGCCTGTGGGGTCTGATCATGGTGTCTTTCGTACAGGTGAGAACTACAAATATCAATATTGTATTGGAGCAGTGAGAGAAATTTCGATATTTGGCAAAATCATGATACCTGATACTAGCAATAGTTATAATCTGTGGTGGTGACACACCACAGAAAAAAAAAACTATTTTTCTTTTCAGTCTTTCAAGCCTATCGCAGTGTCACCATTGTCATGTGAAGTAACTGAAAAGAAAAATATGTAAATGATTTTCTTGTGCACAGAATGTGAAATTTTATCTAAAAACGGTTTATCTATGCTTAACTTTTTTTTCCTTCCATTTTTGTTCCCTCTGTCAGATCCTGTTCCCCATGCCCTTCATGCACCTTGCCATCAGCCTGGGGGGCGCCTTGTTGTTCTGTGTGTTTGTGGTGGTGGACACCCACATGATCATGAACAAGTTGTCCCCCGAGGAGTACATCCTGGCCTCCATAGATCTGTACTTGGACATCCTCAACCTCTTCCTCTACATCCTCAGCCTCCTGGGAGAGAGAAAGTAAATTGACACGTCTTGTCTGATGCCTTGAGATCTGGGTCCCGATAACTTAGCGTTGTTCTCATTGTTTTGGGGGGTTGTTTGTCCTTTGGACAAATTATGTGTTTGGTCTAGTATTATTTAATCGTCTTTTCTCGAAAAAGAAACCAGATTAAGTTGCGAAATTAGTATGGTATGTAATGTGAAAATTTGAATACCGTCAAAGAAGTAAAACAAATACATATATGCCTTGATACCTTGAGATTTTTATTATGATTTAGCATTATATTTATCGTCTGGTGATGTACATTGATATGAGTTGATTTGATCTAGTAGGCTTGTATCGTCTTTTCTTGAAAAGGAATTAAGCTCAAGATGTGAAATTAGTATGCTGAACATTTTAATGCCATACAAAAGAATAAGATGTCTACCTTGTTCAGTAGGTATAATAGAAACTGGCTTCCTCCAAAGTGAAGGTCTTAGCACTGAGACAAATTTCCAATAATAGCCTTTCTTAAAAGGACAAAACAAAAACCATAACTAGCAATGAGGCTGACCTATCCATTATCATGTGACTGTCTAACTATGTGTCAACACAACAACATGGTCAAGTTCCTTGTTCTTTTTCATTGTTGTCAGGACAATGACTAGGCCTGCTTAAGTTGTGGGGAAACATTTTTGCTCTCTTTTACTCACTATACAACTAAGGGGCAGATTAACACTCTAGATATCTTGACTTTGTATATTTGGTCGACCTAAGAATTGTTGAACTCTTTAGAGGTCAAGTCTCTAAACACTTACTTCATTGTCCCACACAATAGAATGCATGTTGCAAGTAATGTAAGATCTGTTACAAATATTACGAAACCAGCATCACATAAGAGACATAGTTCAGCCTCATTATAGCTACTAATAGCCAGCCAGGCCCCCCCTCACTGCTGAAAATGCTCAAATGGCCTGTGGATACATTGTATTGTGATGGAGAGGGAGTCTGTGGCTTGCTCGTGGTGTACATAGGCTTTCTTATTTATCAGTTTAATACTACGCTGATGACTATGGATATCGTTTCTTTGAATATTACTCTTATTTCTTCTAATTCATTTAATCCTTTTTTTTAAAAATGTGCTTTATCAGTGATTCCACTGATTCTTTTAACTTTGTGTCTTTAGACGGTCCACCTTTTTTTTCCTTAAAGAAAAATTATATTCCTATGTCGGTGACTATGTATTGTTTATTTGAAATAGAGTTTTCATTCTATTGAAGAATAATTTTTTGTTCTGAGGGAATTGATCAGAAACATTGTTACTTAAGCTGGATTAATATTAATCTCAGTGCTATCACATGCTATGGTGTCATCATTTTCTAAATCTTTTGACGGCCTTTTAGAATCCAATATGGGGTAAGTCAAGAAAAATGTATGTGTCGCCCCTTATCCATTCCATTGATATAGATAATTCCTTTCTTAACAATTATGTTTCATAAGGTTATGGAATCTTGCTATAACAGAATATTACCAAGTCAATCAGTCCGTAGAATGTTATCTCACAAAGGTTAGTTTCTTCAGATTTGTTATGGAACTGATTTAGATAGTGGCTGTAAAAAACAACTATGGTGGGACACATCTGCACACACCTTTCTCTCTCTCATTCACTCTATAGGTTTAGGTATCATCATCGTTATAATATGGTTTCTTGGATATTCTATTACTAGGTTTTTATTAAGTATTAATATTATTATTTTGGCCTCTGTCACTAAAACTGTACTGCATTGTCCCCATTCACAGGAAGAAAACCAAGGAATAGATTATGACTGTAAGCTGTTTGTTTCCCCCTTTCCGTTGGTGTCGGGTCCATAAAGAGATTGAATAACTTGTTATATTGACAGTGCCATTTACAACCTGTGCGAAAACAGACTTGTGCCTGGGTCGCAAAAAAGCTACACTCTATTTTCTCTTAGTAGGTTTGAAACTTGAAAAGACTTGATTATCTCTGTCCCTCTCCTCAGCTACATTCTGAACTGTGTCCTATGATAGTGCAAATGTATCGATGTCAACCTTAGTCATCATTAAACAAGCTTCTAAATTGATACGATGGATTTTTAAATAAAGTTTCATAGTATTATTATTATAAGTATAAACTTTTACAAGCACCTAGCCGGTACTTCATTGATGTAATGAAAAAGTGATGGGTTTTTCAGTAAAAATTCCCATATTATGTCATCAGAATTATTTTTGATTTATTCATGAGACATGATTATTTAGATCAGGCAAAACAGATTTTTAACATCATTTTTATTTCTGTTGTTTAAAGGTAAGAGGTATTTCTTTTCAAAGTATGTACATTTCATGTATTCTTTTCTTGTTCATTGCTCGCTGTGCCAACTACGTAATGAATATTACATCATGTTCAAGAACTTATAAACTTAAGTTTATCATTATATTGGAGATCAATTTTTATTATTAGAATGTATACTGAAATATAGGCTAAAGCATCGTTATGGTTTCTTGGATATTCTAATAATAGTTGTATTGAAATATAATACTGACTTAGATTTAGATTCTTTACTTCCGCTTGCTACTCTATCGCAAACAGCCAACCATCATCAGCTTGTCTCAGTCAGCTTTTTCAAGTGGGTGCCCTGCTTTAATAGCTCTTCATTATGGTAACGTACATGATTCTTCTCTTATCATTAGATTTCGTAGTGTTGCTTTCTGGACAAAGATAAAGACATCATATCGACCCATCAGACTTGCTACATATATTTACATGTATTTATTTGGAAACCGACCAAGATAGCAGATACTGTATTTTTGAATTGTTGTCTGAATTATAACCTGTGTTTTTGTTGGCGGTGCTGTTGTTATAGCTAGGTTGGTCTTTTATGACGAACACGATAATGACAATAGTAATGTTTTTATGATGATAAATCTGTATTGTTTAGAGTTGGTGTTTTCGTTCAAGATGGTGTCTTCTCACTCGCATACTTATTTAGATGTGCACACTCGTACATAGGTACTCACACACACAGACATATGCACAAACACACTTATCTTATACATACACACATACTTACACAACACATTACACACACAGACACTTATACATACATACATACTTAAACATACACACACAGACATACGCACAAACACATATATACATACTTACACATACACACATACATATAATATATGAACAAACACACACTTATACATACATACTTACATAGACATATGCACAAACACATAAGTATACACATACAAAGATACACACAGACACACAGACATAAAAACTAACTTCTCCACAAGTTGAAACTGTTGAAATCAGAGCCAAATACCAGACTAAGTGCTTTGACTTTTACTCTTCCTAAGAAAGATATGGAATAATCTCAGCCTCTATTTTCTTTTTCAAATTTAATAGATCCAAACATTGGCATGTGCTGTAATAGATTTGTGGAATGGAATGTTCAATATTTCTTCTTCTTCTGTGATTTGTTGATTGATTCCACTAGTATTAACACAAACATGTGACTCTGTATGTCCATAATTTGACATTTTTGGTTCCTAGAAATGTTGGAGAAAATGTTTTAGACCAATGCCTATGTAATTTGTCTTCAAATATGTGTCTTAATTCATATGGACATTTTGTCACATAAATGTACAATCAGATTTCCGAATAGGTAGACAAAATATTATGAGTCTAACTCTGAACTCAACCTCTTTTCTGGCAAAAATACCAACATTTGATTTCCAGTGATATTTATGAAATACTTTGTATCTGTACTGTTTATATAAAATAATGTGTCTTCATGTGCTCTCGCAATGAATGAGAGAGTGGTGGAGATGAAGAGTGGAGGGCTACATCCAGAAGGGTGGTGGCCTAGACAACAAGACACTTTTCCCCAATGATACTAAAGAACGATTCCACTCAACTTAGAACTCTGTCCCTGTATACTATACTCAGACTCAGAATTAAATCTCTCCTGTGATCTATTATAATATGTGTGATGTATAATGTATGTATGTTTTTTTTTTTACATGACTGGTTGTCCAACCACCCACTTCGCTGCAATGGGAAAATACTGTCCAAAGTACCAAAAAAAAAAAAAAAAAAAAAGCCCAGAATGGCCCAACTCAGTGATGTCACATTTGAACATTTCAGGTCTACTGTCTTAGCACCAGGATTTGCATGCACCATTGAGTTCATTGACAAACTAAAAGTAAAATACGTTTTTTATGTTAACAATGGCGTAGAGATAGATTTACTCATACTCATATTCCAAATTAGAAAAAGCCTGAGTGCATATTCATATGCAGGGCCCCCACCAGGTCGGGAAAACTGGAAAAAGCCGAGAATTTTGCGATGGGTCGGGAAGTCAGGAAAAACGAAATGCCTAAAATGTTCATGTTGTGTTAGGAAAAATAGTCTTATCCACAAAAAGATATTAGAGGTATGATGCAACATTTTAGTTTGACATAGTTTTATCATTGATAATAAATAGACTTTTGGGGATCATTCTTGATGCTAGACGGCACTATTTTCGCCGCAAATTGGGGTCTTGAAAACAATTTCAAGGATTTGGTGGGGACCCTGTATGTATAGACAGAGACCAGTTTTTTTCAGGTATTGAAACTTTCAATTTCACTTGTTAAAAAGTGACGAAAGTGAGACAAAAAACATCACTAGATTTTTTCCCTGTACCCTTTGATTGTTTTTACTTAGGACAGTGTTTTTTCTCGGGCGTCGACTTGTACATAATGTTTTGTTATGATACTTGCACCATGGGCGCATTATTATTTATCTGGTGGTTCACCACCTTGTTTTCTCCTTATCGTATCATTTTAACATTATGTATGATTTTGAAAATAAACTATGGATTTTGAAATGGTCGCCGTTTGTTTTTTTCATTCATTGATTCTCAGATGTTTGTTTCTTTGTTTTTCTTGTTTTTCTTTCCTTAATAGCTTTTGTGTGTACTTGTATGTGTTTGTGTGTTTCGGTACATTACAATTTTTGTTTATTTATTCATTTATTGGTTTTCAGATGGTTTTGTTTTTGTTTTTCTTTCTTCAAATTTCAATACACGTAGCTTTTGTGTTTGTGTGTTTTGGTACATTTTAATTTTTGTTTATTTATTCATTCATTGGTTCTCAGATGGTTTTGTTTTGTTTTTCTTCTGTTTTTCTTTCTTCAATAGCTTTTGTGTGTATGTGTTTGTGTGTTTCGGTACATTTGAATTTGTAATGTAACGACCATGCCAAATTTCCTGCAAAGGACGAATAAAGTTATCTTATCTTACCTAAACTGATGCCTTCACACTCTTACTTCACTCAAAGCGCTTTACATCAAATTGTTACCCCGACAGACCTGTTTCATTCCAAAGCCATCTCAACCTCCTGGGAGACATACTGGTAGTGGTAATGCTGCCTGGTCGGCACGTAGTGCTGCCAGCGCACATTTACCAACATTCTGAAAAGATCTTTGACTGTCTACTGTCTATTATCGGGTACTCATTATACACCTGGGTGAGGTGAGAAAGTCGTGACAAAGTACCGTTTCCAAGAGTACACTGGTGGTGGATAGGAAAATACTCTCAAATTAAAATCGAGTCGACTCGCCAACGCTCTGACCACCTGACCACCAGACTGTCAAAAGGTCTGTAGTAATCCCACTCGAAGAAGGAAAAGCTAAGTCTGAAGCATCAACAACAACAACATACAGCAAGCTCTAGCCCTAACTCCTAAGCGCTTTTTTGTACCAGTTATCATTGCACCGGCAGACCTGATGCATTCTATAGCCTTCTCAACCCCCTGGGAGGCATACTGGTAGTGCTGCCTTGGTCGGCGCCCGGCGCTCATACCAACATACTAACAAGATATTTCACTGTCTATAGTACCCATTTTACACCTGGGTGAGGTGACTAAGTCGGTAGAGTATAATCTTTGTGTGGAGATTTTTCGGCGCAGAGAATAGATTATAGGGAAACACAGGAGATACATTCTTTGGGCGATTTCGGACACTAATGAGACAACTGTTGATCCATTACATACCCTTCTTTTCTCCATTGTCATCACGTTTAATCTGTAGAGAGCATAATCTACTTGTATTAATGGCTGGAAGTAGGGTATAGATGATACCCATAAACACATGGGATACATTCTTTGGGCGATTTCGAACAATAATTAGACGAACGTTAGACTGTTAGGCCTCCACATCTCAACGCTAATGTCCTTGTCTTAATCTGTACAGCATAACTCTATTTCCGGGCAAAGAAGAGATATTAGATAGATCTACATTATTTTGACGATTTCCGAAAGTTATTAGATGACTGTTAAGCCTCGCTTATACAGAGTACGAACCCGGACGCGGCTTTTCGTCCATTAATATTCTCGGGCCGTGCGGGGGCTGAATGGTTAACACGTTGGGTCAAAAAGTTTGAACTCCAAGTGGGCGACCCGGGCAGTTTTCATGGATGTCCACCTCATACCTTATAGGAGACGGGCGTTAAAACGTAGGTCCCTCCTCTTATATGATCTTAAATGGGTGTTGGGTGTAAAAACTAAAAACAAACAAACAAAAACATACACTAGGCCTACCACTTCTCCGCTACGATGCCCTCCCAGGACGCTGAGATGGCTCTGGAATGAATCAGGTCTGTCGGGGTAATAGTGGATGTAAAGGCTTTGAACTTGCTGTAGAGCGGGGAAAGCACCAATATGTTATGTATTATATACATGTTATGGATTATATACATGTTATGGATGATATGAATGTTATGTATTATTATTATAAACATTATTTTTACTATGTCATCAGGTATGGTTCCAGAACAGACGGGCAAAACATCGCAAACAGTTAAAGATGGCAACGAGTGGAGACGCTCGGGGTTCGAACCTGGGTCCAATGAGAACTGGCTTGGAGGCACCCAACCACATCCACGCTGCCGCTAACTTTTCCAGGGTCTCCGGCCTCTACGCTGGCCTGGGTTTGAACCATCTGCCCTTACTACAGGTACGGCTTGACTTGGTACTTAATTGTACGATTTTGTAGTGCATCGTCATATTGGACAGAAGGGCGAAGTTGGATCTCTGAAGAAGAAGAAGTAGTCCATCATCATAACTGGCAGGACAGTGGTCGAACGGTTAACACGTTTAACGCGTTTGGTCTCCAAGAGGGTGACCAAGGTTCGAATCCCTCTAGAGGCATTCTGGACATGTTTTTTTTGCGGGCAGTTTATATGTCTGTCCAACCCTATCCTATCGGAGACGGACGTTAAAACGTAGTAGGTCCCACCTTTCATATAATCTAGTCGTGTCTGTGGTGGTGTAACAATCACACTCAAAGGTTAACATATCATTACTGATGAAAAATAGGTTTTGTGTTAGTCAATTTCCAACTATTCTCTCGAAAATCTGTTGAACATTTTCTCCTGTGAAAATGCTAGAAATTGTCATCTGATCATGGCATCTTTGTATCCGTCCAAACTCGTCAATCAGGCCAGTTGAAGA
>JAUELK010145853.1:0-11377 GCA_031471215.1 Gastropteron pacificum
TACTTTTTGTTTAGTGAATTAGTAGTAAAAAGCCTAAATATGAATGTTGAGTATTTTAGTTATTATGCAATTACAAAATGCTCCATACTCCTACTCAACTATACACCATATGTGACATCATGTTCATATATATATAGGCCTATCTATTGTAATTGACAATTGACCTATTCTTTTAGTTTTAGTTTAAATGGTTTGAATTTATGATGATGATGGGATTAGTGTTTACTGTTATTATTTAGACGTTAGAGTTAGTCTAGTGTCCAAAGTCAAATCATTATGATTATGAATCCTTCCCCTTCCCCTATGCTAATGCTATACTATGATGATGATACATACATAGCATACCATACATACTATAACTACTAGATAAAGATTATACTCATTCATACACTTACACTCTTTCATGGAGTCCTTAGGTCGTCATGGTACCGAAATAAGTACAGTACACAGTATACTTTTTGTTTAGTGAATTAGTAGTAAAAAGCCTAAATATGAATGTTGAGTATTTTAGTTATTATGCAATTACAAATTCAACAATGAAGTACAAACATAACACTCTCCTCCCACCCCCTCATATGGGTCTCTTAGTCTTCCACTTTGATTGGCACTTGTACTTTTTTATAATGGTATTCACATCATGTAAATGTAGTAGGCTACTCATGCTTGCTGCTGAAGTTGGTAACTGCAGTCACACTTTTTCTTAAAAATAGATTGATATGATTATGATGTATTGTATAGTCTAGGTAGGCCTAATGAACACTTACTTATATATATGTAATGAAAAAAATGAAATACTTTATTGGTTCTTTAAATTTAGCTTGACATTCCTGTGAAAATATGGCATATATTTATGATTCTCTACAAGATAAGAAAAAGAATTAAGAGTTAGAGCCTCCTATATTCTAGAGATCTGGATGCATTATACATGTATTTTGTTTTCAATGGAAAATATACTTTTTTCACCTTTTTTTATGAGCTGTACATTCAGACTGGACAAATCCTGTGATCATTTTTTTTTCTTTTTTTTTCCAGGATTTTGGATGAAGATAAGAAGTGGTAGAAGGCTAAAGCTTTGGAAAGATGTCAACAGATCTTCAAAAGCAGCCTAATAACGGGTCGGAGCATGAAAGCAGTACGGACGACTCCATTCCCTGTTCAGTGGAAGCTAAGGAAGAAAAAATTGGAGCTACAGAGAAAAGAACCTCCTCCTGCCAAGATGTAAATGAAAGCGACAGTGTCATGGCTTCCCACAGTGATCGAGATGCTCCCCATATTCAAAGTCAAAAGTTAATTCTTGTCGACAGAAGTAAGGACGACTCTAATGTTATTGTGCAGTGTGTGGATCCCTCTCTGCTGAAATGTGTAAGGACACTTTTGGCAGAGGGAAGTGGTCATTCGCTGATGATGGTTGGCGATGACCAGGTCTTAGAGCATGCTGAAACCCCACCCAACGAACACCAAGTGACTAAACCTCAAGACAGTGGTGCTACTAGTAGTACCTTTACTGCTGGCACCATTTTAAATTCTGTAAATTGTCATCTAGATGCATCGCTTTCCGCATCAACATTGAAGCAGTCTTCCTCAACTGTTACTCATTCATCAAATTCAGAGTCCTCAAGGCATCAGTCATCCAACCTTTCTCAACCATCCATTTCTCCATCTCCATCCATCGACCAGAGTATAGATGTGATGGAGATAGAAGTGCCAACCAAAGTTCAAACTCCAACCAGTGTTCACCATCAATTAGATCGTGCTGCTGCTTCTAGTCTTGAGGGTGTGAAACCAGCCCTTGATGAAGTCTCGTCAGAATCTCCTTTGTTAACTACTTCTCACAGCTCGGAGCAGTTGTTGAACTTTGCCAAGAAATTGATTCAAGACAAAGGGCTGAGCGAGAGGATGGCCTTGTCATCCTCCGTGGACGAATCGAAGTGCATCATTATGCCAGACTCTGAAAAGACCAGGGCTACTGTTGGAGGAGGTGATTCTGTTATTACAATGTACCTCTCCTCGCCAAATGAACTGAAGCAGAAGCTTGAAAAACTGAAGACAAACTCCCCCGTCATCGTCATGCAAGCGGGTGAGGACCTCCTCTCAGCTGGGACCGAAAATTCTTCAAAGACTTACGTATCAGACGCTTCTAAATCTCATCACGGTGACCAGGTTCTCAAGGTGACGCTGGAAGCGTGTGACTCTGTCCCAACAGGCTCTGCTCAAGGTGACGGCATGGGACCCTTGAGCTCCCTAACAACCAGCCCTGTGGTGTATCGGTGTGCAGAGTGCGACTACTCCAGTCATAACAAACACTACTACAAACAGCATGTGGACCTTGTGCATAATACAGAGAGGCCCCACAAGTGCCCCTTGTGTGACTATGCAGGAAAAAGGAAACATGCACTGCTCGAGCACATGGTGGTACACTCCAACCAGAGGCCATTTGTATGTGAACACTGCAACGCCAGCTTCAGAAAGAAGGTCAGTTTGATTTGTTTGACACCCCTAGCGACACAATTTGTCAGTTCAGTATAAATTTAGAGTTGCACTAACAAAATCATCTTTCTTTTCAGAAGCAGATCTAGGATTAGTATACTACTAGTACTAGTAGTTTTATCCAATGTCTGAATTTATTTTTTTTTAAATAAAAAATGGACAAAAAGAAAGAATGTTCACTTTCTTGAACAGTCCATTGAGTTGATTTCCTCATTATTTCTTTTCAACAGAATATGCTCTCGTCTTTTGTTAAACTTGATTTTTATTCAATTTATTTCTCAAAATTTGCTATGGTGTATTTGTATGAAAGAGTAGCAACATTTACAGTTTGCCATAATAATAATGGCCCCATATTTAACATGAAAAATAAGATAATGATTAGTACTTCTTACTTCTTTGTATGTGTGATTAATTTGAGCTTGTTATCTATCTTACAATAAGTACTGCAGTCATGCTATACATTGTTTATGGTTTATGTGGGTTTTTTTTAACTTGCATCGAGTCTTCAACTTCAATGACGATCAGTAAAGTTATTGCCAGGCTGCCAACCTGAGTTGATTGATGATGGAGGGCATTGGGATAACTTAAAGAGTAAAGTACAACAGTATTGGCCTATCAGTATCATCAGTATTGAGTATACAACTGAAATGTATTTAATTCATTTTAGTAGTAGTAGTCAAATATGCAATATTATCCACAGAATCCACAGAACCGCGAAACATTAAGGCAAGGGCTGTAATTTGTAATACATAATAATACAGGAATTGTAATGCTGAACGCAGTCAACATTTTCAACCACATTGACAGTATTTTGACATTGTTCTTGATGAAGAATAACTCCTCAATCTTGAGTTTATTTTCCTTTAAGACCATGATCATGATGACAAAGACAATCTGGAGAAAGGGATATAAACAACAAAGGATGTGATAAAACAATAACTCAAGGTGACAACATAATAATTTTTAATATGCACAGATTATATGTTTGGTCATAACCCTACAGCACTCTTTTCTTCTTTTTTTTTACCAAAGCTGCAACATCACTAATATCATGTCGTTGTTTGTCTCACATAGGGCCACCTCACGAATCATATCAAGTTGCATACCAGTCAGCGCTTGGTGCAGTGCACCATTTGCAACATCCAGCTCCCAGACTCGCAGGCCTTTGAGCAGCACTTGCGCAAGATCCACAACACTGACCGCCTCTTCAAGTGCCGCATCTGTGACTTGACCCTGGTGGACAGAGAGGCCATGCTGAGGCATCTCCTGACCCATGGACAGGCCAGTAAGGAGGACGCTTGTGTGTCGACAGTCTCATGCTCTCTCTGCTCCGCAAAGTTTGACGACCTTTCCGCACTCTTAGACCACAAAGAGAAATCCCACGGTGGGCTCCAAGTGGCAGCCTCTTCTGTAAATCCGTCCCCTCTGTCTACTGCTGAATCTTCTGCTGAAAACCAACCAGTCCCTTTTCAAGCCAATGTCGTGTGCAGTGTGTGCGGTTTTGTGTGCTCGAGCAGGGAAGCTATGAAGTCCCACATGTGGATGCACCTTGAGAAATCTTCCATGGCAACTAGCACCACCAGCACTTCCACCACCACACCTCTTCAGGAGCACAATGCAGAGGACAGGTCCACTCTGGGGGTACTCAAGCGGAATGTCCACAGTGGGCAAAAGTCGCTCCCGGAAAACGTGACCTATCAGTGTGCCGCCTGCAGCTTTGCCTCCAATGACAACTCCGTGTTCATCAAGCACATGCTGGCCCACAAGACCCAGCAGAAGAAGCAGCAAACTGAGGTCAAAATTGCCATGACAGAGGTCTCCAAGCCAACGTCCATTTTCTCCTCACAAGGCGCTAAGATAAAAACGAAGCTGCCCATCTCAGACAGTCTATCGGCAAAGGATGGAGGCAAGATGGACGTGCCTTTTATTTACGACCAGTCAGCAGGCCGGTACAGGTGCGTCATCTGCGGCTATCACTGCGAGTTCCAGCGCACCATCAAAGCGCACATTTGGAAGCACTCTGGCCACCAGAACATTCAGTACCCAATGTTTGACTCGCTCGACAGTTCTCAAGCTAATTCTGGAAAGCAGAGTAGTGTGTCAAGTTCAGTAAATGATGATGATGCAGACCTCATGCTGGTAACAAAGAGAGAAAATATGGAGCCAACCAGGAAGATGTCACAGATGCCGGTCTTAAAAACACCTTCTGGAAAACTAGTGCCACTGATGCCTCTGGAGTCTGTGAAAACAAATTACTACAACCCTCAGAATGTAGTGCAGTTGAAAGACAACTCCGTATTGGTGCCAGCGTCCTTTGGGAAAAGTGGAAGTGCAAGTAAAATTTTAAAGTCTTTGGCGTTTACTGAATCTGCGTCAAAGAGTCAGTCAGTGGGAGAGAGGCCTCCAGCCGAGCCCACCACAAGATCTAGCCCTGGGTCGGAGGCTCCGCAAAAGGCCCTGGACAAAGCTAAGGTATCTGTTGTGACTTCCTTCCAGTCTAAGGAGAACAAGTCGGGTCCCATCACAGTTAGTACAAGTAGGGAAGTGCCAAGCTCAACACAACATGTGAAGAAGCAGGTTCGGGCAGAAGATAGTGGCGTTGAGCCTGGTGTAGTTGTCGAGACTGTGGACTCGGTGCCGTGTAGTCTTGGCCTCACTGGCATGAAAAGTCAGCAGGGAAGCCCCCGCGTCTCTGACCTAGAGGGCAGTGGGAATGACTCGAGCCTTATGAAACTGTTTCAGTCCAGCAGGAGCAGCTCAAGAGAATCTGGTGACAGCGAAAAGCAAGAGATGAGCAAAGAGGCTGTGGCTAAAACTAGCTTGCTGAACCCAGTGGATGGTGGTAGTATGCGACTGCGCTGTCCCAAATGTGACTGTATTCTTCTCAGCAAGCAAGAGCTAACCAGCCACCTCCCACTCTGCACAGAGACTATAAAAAGTGAAATCAAAATTGAGGAGCATGACGCAAGGGCTAAAAAAGGCAGCAGATGTGACAGTGTCGACTCTGTGCAGAATGAAGACAGCGATGCCACGGCTTCGTCTGATGAGCAAGGAGGGTCTGGGGAGCCAGGGACCACTGGCAACCCACAGAAGACAGGAATATGCTCTTCCTTGCTGGCAGTTATTGAACAGTTGAGGGAGCGTTCCCAATCAGAGGGTGATGATAGTAAACCTGTCCAGCATTCAACCAAGGGTGGCTCCTCAGGGGGGAGGAAACGAACCCGCCAAGTGGCAGATTTGAGTGACCTTTCTGTGGACGACGTCCAGAATATTGAGAAGATCAGTGATGTGGAGGGGGACAAGTACCGATGCAAACTGTGCCACTACACCAGCCAAAGAATCTGCAACATGAAACTCCACATGAAAACCCACCGACAGAAAAAGCCCTCTGAGTGTTCGCTCTGTGACTTCTCCTCCAGCTCCCCAGAGGCCCTCCAAGAACACATGCTCAAGCACTGCAAGGTTCGAACGTACGCCTGCAAGTTCTGCCCTCAGAACTTTAACCACAAGAGCACCCTGAGAGCTCACCTCCGGGCACACAAGGACCAGGAGCCGTTTCTGTGTGCCTACTGCGTGTTTGAGACCACCAGCCCCATGGAGTTTCGCGACCACATGCAAGTCCACTCTGGGTGCTCGTCTCGCCTCCGTTGTCCAATTTGTGACAACATCTCCAGCAACAAAGAGGAGCTGACCAGCCACCTGGCAAAGTGCAAAAGGTGTAAGAAGTGGGACAGCAGCAAGTGCTCAGAGGCTGCGGGAGACAGTGACAATTCTGACAAGGCTGAGGATTACCCGTCCAGGCCAAATGCCCCCCTGGTCCCCAGTCAACACGCTTGTGTGGTGCACGGCTGCTCCTTTGTGTCCAGCAACCTGAAGGACCTTCAAGACCACTTGTCTGTACACTGCAACCCCTCACTACTCGTGTGCAATTTGTGTGACTTCAAGGCCTTACACAGTCGTAGCCTCAAGTCGCACATGAAGAGGCACGCCAACGACCAGCGCTACGTGCAGCAGCCCTTGGAGCAGTACAAATGTAACCTGTGCGGCTATGTCTGCCACCACTTGCCCTCCCTCAAGTCTCACATGTGGCGCCATGCCAGCGACCAGAGCTACAGCTATGAGTTCACCAACGACATCATCAATGCTGCCATAGACTACGACACGCGGCTTGACATGGACGGCAAGGATATCGACGACCCCGAACTCATTGATCGGGTCATCAGTTCGGAGAGGAAGATCCTTGAAGGCCAGCTGACGGGCCGCAGCCACAGTTGCGGCCAGAAACCTATCTGCTGGGTGACCTTCCGCTGCTGCAGCTGTGGCTTTGAAACCATCAACAAGCCGAAGCTGAACATCCACATGCGGACACACAGTGACATCATCCAGAAAGCCTTAGACGTGCCGAGAAAAGCAGGCCAACCGATGGTCAAGGCAGGCGAGAAACATAGGAGCTCCTCTCAGCAAAGTGAGGGTTCCACTCAGCCAACAAAGATTAAGAAACAATAAAAAAAAAAGTGCACATCTGCCCGACAAAGCTAAATCAGTTAACGACATTTTACAGTTTTAGAGTTTCAAGCAAATGCATTTTTAGCTGTCACTTCTTTTATAATTTTGTAATGTTTTGTTCTAACAGGATTAAATAATCAATTTTGTTTGATAATGTAGGTAATGAAACCTTATGGAATAATAGGCCATAATTAGAATTACAATGTTTTGCATTAACCTTGAACTTCCACTGCATTTTATTATAGATGTTGGACTTTGTTTGGCAGACATGTTTCAATTCAATAGAATTCAATCCTTTACACATCTTTTTTTAATAGTTCCAAATAATTCTTAAACAAGTAACAAATACCGGGATACTACAAACATTGATATATATAAATGTAAGGATGAGATTGAACTGGTTCAGGACGTTTTGTGCAGTCAATTTAAATGTCCTGCCTATCTTTAAAAGAACTCACCTCTTCGAGCTCCAATGCGAGGTGGCGAAATAGCAAAGTAAACATGCTGGGTCAGTGTGTTTTGTCTTCATGTTCATGCGAGTGACCCTTGTTTGAATCCCTATGGGGTGGGGATTCTGGACATGGGTCATGTGGGTAGTTTATATGACTTCACCCCGTGTCCTATTGGAGATAACGTTAAAACATTAGGTCCAACCTCTTTTAACTTTTATGACTTACTCGAGTGAGGCTTTAGGTGTATAATATTAATAATAAAAAGATTCTCCATTTCATCGTGTCAAATGTTGATTGAGCTGTCAACCCAATTCATTGATGTCATAACATTGCATTTGTAATGTGTATTTTGAGATCTGAGTTTGAAATGATAAGGAAGAGGGCCAAGTATGAGAAATATTGTCATTGGGCAGCACAGGATTCCTGGTACCAGGAAAGTGATCTTGTTTGTTTTGGTTTGTTTTTTTCTTGAATCTTCATTATATGAAATCTTATTTTATGATTGTTTTACATACATATGTGTATTTCAAATGTTGAAGTCATTTTGAAAAAGTACAATAAATACTTTGTTGTTCTTGCCCTTTACTATTAATTTTGTTTAGCCTGTCAAAATGATCTGATTTTCCGGGGTTTTTTCTCATTATTTGTCTGTTTATACCGTTACCATGATTGATTTCTTGAGAATCTCAAAGGAAAGAACACATTGGCAATTTGCTCTTGGCCATGCCTATAGAGTGGCATGCTTGTTACAGGGTGCATACAGAGTCTGGAAAGTCTGGAATCTAAATTCCCCTTTTCAGACTCTACGACCTTTTGTTTGGCGGACTGGCAGCCCAAGGTTGGAATCCTTCTGGGGGATTCTGAAAACGGGTTTTGTGGGCAGCTTATTATATGGGTGTCTACCCCTGTCCTGTGGACCAGACGTTAAACGCAGGTCCTACCTCTTCTTACAGGATCTGATTCTGATTTGTTGCTAGAGGAATGTCACACTCAAAACTCCTCGACCTTCCAGTCAAGACAAAAAAAAGGTGCCAGAAGGCCTTTTGAGAAAACCTTTCGGTTCATCAATTTTATGACAATGTTTTTTTGTTGTTTTGATTACTATTATTATTAGTATGTTTGAAAATAGAGATGTTACGGATGCTTGGTGTGCATTTTGTTCTTTATCATGTTGGTATTGCCAGAACGATTTTGTTGATCCAAAAGGCCAACATCATATATATTAATATTCCTTTTTTTCACCCACACCTCTAACCATAACATGATATTATTATGATTATGAGATATTGTCCAAAGTGGATTAGCATGATGATATTACGAATACATTATCATTAGGAGTAGGAGTGACAATTTTTAATTGTATACGTGTACACATATTTATTTATGTATTGACTTGCATGCTTTAGCCTTTGCTCATAATGTATGTTTGGTTTTTTTTAAATTGCGGGAATAAAAGGGGGGGCTATTTGTCTTTTCTGGGTTATATTGACCATTGTGGAGATATGATAGTGCACTTCTTCAAGGGACTGCTTAATTAAAGTAAGACATAGTAATTGTTACACAGTACATGTATTAGTATTATTGAAGTTTCAGCAGTGTACATCACAAGTTCTAGTAGTAGTAGTAGTAGTACAGACGCTAGAACTACGTACAGACGGTACACTTATCTAATTTTGCATAGACGGCCTCAGCACATACTGTATCATGTGGACAAACAGCTGCAGCACAGAGCTGTACAAAAGGGACAATAGGAAAGTATGACTAAAGCTCACACATGTTGGTCTGTTGTGTGTTGTGAAATGTGCTGAGTAGGCTATGTCATATTTTGTACAAGGGCCTGTCTCAAAAGGTGCCGGCAAAATTGGGACAAATGTGGTCAAAATTCAAATTGCGCAAACTTCTTCACGGTAATGATTTTCTGACAGCAGTGACATGAGATAGTTTGATTTAATGATTCTGCTAAAAATCAGAAAAGGCTGACAAAAATGCACACACTTTTTGTTTATGTTTCTCACTCTAAAAATCTTGAGGGCATCGAATCCAATTTTACTTAAAAGTAACTACATGTATTAGACCTTTAAAATCAAAATCAGATTGAAAGTTGCTTGGGATAGATCTTTTCTTTTCCTGTACAACACTTGTTAGTTTACCACCATCAGATAGTCCCCTTTTTTTTAATGCCCATTTTCGCCTGTTTTTCAGACTTCATTTTATCATTAAGTCATAAAGTCTGTACCAATCGAATTAAAGTCCTGAATTGATTTTTTTTATCTCTCCAACTCTTCCTGAGCTCAGTGATGCCAAAAACTGCCAATTTTGACTCACATTTATGGAGTTATGGAGTAATCATCTATTTATGTATGCCATGTGAATTTCGTCACCTTTTGAGACAGGCTCAAGAGAGCACTGTCCAGTCTCATCTTCTCTGATACTGACTGGTAGTTGTAGTAGTCCAGTATAGCTCTTAAGGAGAGTCTTTTTTTTCATCTCAATAAGATACGTACGTAACGTATGCATATCTCTACCCCACCGGACCGAGTTTTCTCGGTACTTCAGTTACCTCAAAAAGATTAATAATGCTCGGAGCTTTAGGTCTGGTGGTAGGTTTAAGGAGTCTTTTTTTTTCTTTTTCTTCGCAACTCAAGAAGATATGTATGCAATTTACGTTTAAGTATGCATGCGTCAGAAATACTCTCAAATGTAAGCTGTAGTAAGCCATGTGGGTAGCACTTCTCTCTGATTAGAATGATTTTTAAAAAAGAAAACGCACATGTTGAGACTTCTGCTTTGTATTTGTACTTGTACAGACTTCTTTTTAATTTGAGAACCAAAAAATGATCTGTTTTATTGACAGCATGCTGTACAGTTATTATTATAGTGCATTTAAATTTAAAGTTGAATTATGTCCTTGTGTATGATTGATTATGGCATGTAAATAAATGTCCATTCTTTTTCTATGTCCCGTCAGTGTCTACATCATGTATTAATTATTATTGTTCCCAGATATGTTAACTATGATTATATTATTATACTACTATTGCAACAACAACAACACAAATATGTTATGACTACTGAAGATCTGATTTGTGTTTCTTATGCACATTGTCTCTTAAATCAAGAGATATGATTATGAAGAACACATTAACATTTTTAGATGTTTTACTGTATAATTATGACCCTGTTTCTGATGCATATTTTAACAACATGAATATCACATACAAGTACACTGTACACATATAGATTTTGTATTCTCAGAATAGTATCTTTATAGGTATAGATAACTCTTTGCTATGCCAAAAACAATTTAGCTTGTGTCTGTGCTCCAGCGCCAGTATTGTCAATTTAGAATCCACAGGCCATGCTCACATATTTTCTTTTTTGGCACTAAAATGACCTTTTTGTGCTGCGTTAAACGCAAACTAAATAAACAAAAAGAAGACTAAAATGATAATTGCAACTGCAATTTTGCTTTTGTAATTTTAAATGCAAATAATTTGAATTACATTTGACAACAAGTAGGTCTGCACAGTACAATGTACTATGTACTTCCAAAAGAATGTTTCAGCTTACTTTTAGCTAAATCTTTCAAGACATAGTGTCAGTTGAAACATGATACAAATAATGATATAATAAGAGTATAGTAGGCCTGTAGAGTGCAACACCATATTATTGTAATAAAATAGAATGCTCTATCTTTGGCTACTCTGAGGTATCGAATGAGGGGGGAGGGTAACATTGCAGCTTTCGTGTGAAGTAAAAAAAGGGTCTACTCTCCGATACCTGTTGGCTTCGTACTTGCTACAGTTCGCAATTTCGACCGTATTAACAAGGAAAAAACTTTCTTTTCGATGTCGAAACCTACTGAAACAAGAAGTAGGTCCATCAAAGGGCTAAAATTAATAAAAAAGGGGGGGGGGGTATTACACATAAAT
>JAUELK010145964.1:0-10000 GCA_031471215.1 Gastropteron pacificum
CATCACAAACATCTACATAACAAAAGGCAGGAGATATTTAGCCAAAGTACATGTTAACAAGGTGCGTCTTAAGCCTTAAGGTCACTAGACTTATCGAGACAGGACAGTCTCCCCCTGCCGTACTTGCCGTAAGGTGGTACAGGCCTAAAGCCGTCGATAATCACTCGTCGTGTGGGATAAGAAACAAACAGGTTTTTTCCTGCTTAAGTGCGGTTTGCTATGCGGTGAACATTATGGGACGTAAATCAATGCGTGTAAATAGTGGTAGATAGCGTTTATATAGCGCTTTACCCTGCTCAACAAGCTCAAAACGCTTTACAGACACTATTACCCCAACAGGCCTGATTTATTCCAGAGACTCTTTCTCTTGATAGGTATTATATACGGATAGTGTTGCCTGGTCGGCGCCTGTACAAACATACTGGCAAGATCCATAGTCGGGTACCCCTTTTATCCTGGTAGTGCTTTTTCAAAGAGTAGGCCCACACCTGATGTTAGATAAGAAAATACTCTCAAATCCAAATCGAGTGTATACGCCTGGCTTGTGATTCGAACCTGTGACCTTTGATTGGAGAGGCCAACCCACTGGCCACTGGCTGTAGACAATCATAAAACGTTGGCCATTGCACGGACATAGGAAGGTCTTCATGAACAATGTACTAAACCTCTTTTCTACCCTACATCCTCACCACGACCTGGCAATGTTGTTGTATGGGGGAATGAGCTGGGTGTTATCGTGCTGAGAGAAAACAACTACATCGGATCGATGCTCCCCTGGTGGTTGGTGTACGACAAAGAAACCATTAATATCGAATCACCTTCTCAATACAGCTGACGACCGCACAAATCTCACCTGTTCTCACGGCGAACAGTTACAACAACTAGGCCTATATGCATTGTTTCAGGTGAAATAGAGGTTCAACGTTTCGACAACTAGAAGCATTGTTTCAGGTGAAATATAGGTTGAACGTTACAACAACAACAACAAACATATTACACAAAACATACAAGAATGTTTTTTTAAATAGGAAAAGAAAAAGAAAAGAAAAGAAAAAAACAACAAAAGCAAAAGCAGCACAGAATGATGAGCTTAGAAAGAATGGGAAAGAAAGAAAGAAAATCTTCGAAAGGATGGGGATGGACAGCCGCATAAACTGACTACATGTTCCATCTTCAGAAGCCCCCATAGGGATTCGAAACCGGGTCGTCCGCATGGAGACCATACACATGAACCCGATGTGTTAACTGTTCGGCCTACTTTCATGAGTTGGCCTAGTTCTTAACAATAATATCAGAATGTGTCTCATAACTGGTGTCAAAGCTGCATTGTTTACAGGCGTGGTTCAAGGTTTATCTTTAATTTTGATAATTCTGACCCATGGCGTCTGTAAAGTGGTCAACAGTTTTTATCTTTGGTAGAATTTTGAAATAATTAGACCTTGGGTGACCGGACTTAGAACTAGTTACAAAGGGCGTAGGTTCATCGTCCGTTTCAAGCTAAGTGTTACATTAAGATAGCATATTCCAAGTTATTGACAAATCCACTTTTATTGGGTGTGACATGCAGCCTGGTCCAGTCTCACTCTAAGACAGTGACCGATTCCTGCGTCCTTTAAGACATCTGCAGCAGAAGGACATAACTGCACCAAGTAGGACTCGAGTCCACGAACCCGGGGAGGTCTTGAGACTGTTTTGTATTTCTGCAGTTGAGAGGGACTAAATTAAATACTGATGAATTTGGATACGCCGGGGGTAAAATAACTGGACATCTAGAACATTCAGAGGCCCTGTGTCCAGATTAAACATCTCTTGGAAGTTGGAAATCGACAAGGATGCTTCGCAGATTTCAAACCCTATCACTCTCCCTCAAAAATGAAAACTAGAAAGGTGTCGTTCTTGTGGCGACTGTGTTTTGCCAATTCTATTTTCAGAGAAAGCCAATGGACACCTGTCAATCACAATTTATAAATAGCAAGTAAGCTTACATGTAATAACATTTCCACATTCTGTCGAGGAAAAGGAAGAGATCGTAAGAAAACAAAACAAAATACCCAATCCATGAATCACTCCAAATACTGATACATTCAACATGATAAAGCAAAGCATAGGGATAGGTAATGATAACCCCAAAGGTACGTCTTTCTGGGTTATAGCCGAAATGTATTGATACGATTATTTCATTGATAACAGACATTGCTTGCTTCACGCTTGCAGACGGCCCTATTTGACCTAATACGTGAGTTATGGCGACCGCAGGCGACCATTGGTTTATCTGGGCGTCCTTCCAAAATGTGATAAGTTTTAAATCGGTTACATAATGTCGTGGTGTGTGTAATTAAATTATTTTGTTTGTTTGATCTATCCATCGAACGATTCCAATTATCACTCGACTTATCATGAAGTGTAAATGTCCCGACAAGAGGTCAGCATGTCTGTCTCTCTGGCCAACACTCACGGTCCTCATCCTCCTCCTCCTCCTTCTCCTCCTCCTTCTCTTACTCCTCCTCCTGCTCCTGCTCCTCCTCTTACTCCTACTCCTCATCCTCCTCCTCGTCGTCGTCCTCCTCCTCCTCCTCTTCCTCGTCGTCCTCCTCCTCCTCCTCTTCCTCCACCTCTTCTTCTTCTCCTCCATCTTCTTCTTCTTCTTCTTCTTCTTCTTCTTCTTCTTCTTCTTCTTCTTCTTCTTCTTCTACTACTTCTTCTTCTTTTTCTTCTTCGTCTTTAACTTTAAACAGCATTATTGCCGTTCTCACTGAAGTTAAACCAGGTGCATTCTTGGAGAAAGTACTTTGCTACATTTTTCTCACCGTACGTAAAGTAAACTCATACCTCCTAAAAGGCTGAGATAGAACAGTGATGAATCAGGTCTTTAAGGGTGTTTGTCTTAAAGCACATGAACTATTGTAATCTAGGTCTGTTAGCATCATCAATTTGTTGAACTGGTGGTCACGTGGTCAGTGTGTCAAGCCTTCGAGTTAAATGCCTTAGGTTAAAATCCGAATCAGGGCGCGACTTTATTGAGGCTTTCTTTCTCATCCAACATCAACATGCTGGGACCTCTTCCACACTGTTGGTCACCTTGTGCGCTTAGCAATGCTGACACATAGCCCAGTGACAGCATTGCTATGCTGATTGTGGTAAATGAAGGACTGACACTACGGCTTCTTTCATTTTTGCTTATAAGGAAACAATGCCGCGTCTTTTCTAGACATTGTTGCTGTTGCATCTTGGCTATTATATTGCAGCGGTATACATGCGATAATGCCAAACTTGATAACAAACATCAGTGTGCAAAAAAGGGGAACTAAAAGGTGAGAGGGGGGGGGGCATAGACATGCATTTATATCTAGTAAGCATTGCATTGTGCCGATACGTTTATATTGTGGTGAAAGTACGTACGTCACAAGTGGATGCCCTATCACTTTTTCTTCCCACCGATGCGAACAGATACTTTTGCTCCCACCTATCAAGTCAATGGAACGATAACCAATGAAAAAAAGTCTCCTCACGTTATTCACGCAGTTCCGTCCCTTGGCAGCCATTGAAACTAGGTCATGCGCGTCGTCTGTGCGATAACGCCAGGCAGGTGACACACAGGTAAACAAATCGATGCCCCCTCTCAGTAGCCACACGGAAGTGCAGGGCTTGGCACGCTAGTGTGTCACCCATCGCGTCCCCGAGTCCCTCTGTGCTGTGCTGAGAGAGCAAGGGGATACACAGTAACACACCAACATGGCGGCGCTCATGGCCCGTTCAAATGAGAACGCGGAAATGGCCATGGGAGGCGCTGATAATTCGGTTTTATTACACGATTTTATCAAAGACAATACATTCCCGGAATGCGTGTGTGTGACAGGGGGTAATTTCCTTAGTCAGGATCTTCAGATTTCGAAGGGAGAAGTGCTCTACCTGAAATCTCTGGACACAGGACAAGTGACTCTGTGCTTTCGAGACCCTGAGACGCGTAGTCGTCAAGAAGTCCGTGTATGCACACACACAAATGAGCAGAAATTCCGTGTTCTACCTACAAAGGAAGCTTTGTCTCCAGTCGTGACAAGGGAGAGAGCTGTATCGATCGTGTCGTACCCAACGATTGGAGATTTGATTCTCGACTGTCCGACTTTCTTCGAAGCCACTGCGTCCTATGATGACCCGTACCTCCCAGGAATGTCAGTCAGGCCAGGGGATCAGTTTCGTTTTGAGGAAATCATCACAGACCCCAGGGACGGTAAGCAGAGATTGAAAGTCAGAGATGAACTTGACAACGCAATTTATCTTTCAGAAGACTGCCAAGGCAACTTTGTCCCCACTGCCGACAAAAATGAATACACCCTGAGACAGCTCGTTCAGTTGGCTAGTGTTCCACGTCGTCTTGAACTGATTCCAAGTAGTGAAGATGATGAGGATCAACATTCTCAAGGGGATAAATCGGAAAACTTGCCAACGTCTTCGCCTCGACCAAACCCATCTCCCAGAAAAAGCGTTCCACAATCATCACCACCCAGTGTGGCCAAGAAACCAACATTGCATTTACCTCTGAGACCAATATCTACCCTATCATCGTCCTCCTCTTGTTCATCTTCATCGTCCGTGGATTCTCCACACGCGTCTAGGCAAACTGTTGTGTCTTTGCCAGTGGGGTTTTCTGGAATTGTGCACATGTTGAAACCCGAAAAACAGGTCCTAGTCTCCCCTTTCAATGACCCCATGACGGAGTGGTCTTTGCCTGTAAACGCTAAACTCATGGTGAGGCCTTATGTTCAAGATGACTATGAAGTCCCTGCAAAACTTACTGCACCCATCTTGCCACCCCCGTCTTTCGCCAATCCCGACCCCCCTCTAGACCGGGTGCCAACGTTCAGGGCGCCTGAAGCTCCGGCAATGCCTCAGCCCCTAGTGCCAGTTCCCATCGGAAGCTTCATCGACCTCTACAGCTCCTCCTTCCCTGTCAAAGCAAAACTCTGTGACATCAGGAAATGTGATACATTCCTACAGCGGATTCTTGACGATGTTGAGGACGTCATTGTGTACAGAGTGGACGAAACAAAGAGACTGTACACCAAGGATACCAAATCGACTCAGGTATTCAGTCTTTCATGTGATGTAGATGTTAACTTCATAGAATATCCTGAAAGGTTCAAAACAGTTGAAAGCCTTCTATCCCTACCCATCGGGTCTGAAGTGACAGTGCTAGAAGACATCGCTGCAGACTTCCCCAAACCGTTCGTGTTACGGTTCGGAGACATCCTCCGTGTTATAACTAACACACCGTCGACGTTTAAGCTGAAGAGTTCGGGGACCGAGTGTCACATTCTAAAGTGCGAACGTGAGCCTGCCGAGGGCGGCATCTTACCAGTCAAGCTGAAGCTTCCCCTGGACATGGAACTCAACCTGGTGATGAACATCCAGCACAACCAGAGGAGAGTTCTACAACTCAAAGAACTGATGGGCCGCCGGTGTCGACTCCCCTCTCAAGACGTGGCCACCCTCCCAGCTGAGCGCCAGTCCAAATTGCTTCAACACTTACCCGTGGATGTCAAGGTTCTCCGCGTCCTCAAAGAACCAATTCTTGTTGTAGCCCCAACCAACCCAGTTCTCCTACCTCTCGCTTACACCGACATGTTCAAAGTGCCATCATCTCCTCACGGCCAGCCTAGTCAACGCAACACGCCATCCTCCTCGTCCTCCTCCCTCACCACAAACCACCCGGAAGCAGTTCCCAGGAACATTGGTCTTCCTCTCACCAGTGGTCTTGTCTTGGCCTTCAGAAGCAGGATGGACCTGGAGGACGTGGACCTCCACGCCTCTCAGGGAGACTACGTCCGCATTCCTCTGGAGCGACTGAGCTTGACAAAGTTCGAGGAGAGGGTTCAGATGTTCAAAGTGACCACTGAACAAGACGAGGACTCCCAGCAAGGGTCAGTCGGGGATATTCTGGATAGCTGCAGCACCAGCACTGGGAGTGGAGGCGGCAACTTGCACAGGGCGGGCTCCACTGGGTATGTCTTTGTCGTTGTTTGCTTGTCTTGTCACTGTCTGTGTTGTTTTGTTCCTCATTAAACCTGCAGATGCTTTTGTAAATCATGACATAATAGGTTTTTTTCCGTATAAGATAGCCTGCCAACCTCAATGCTAACGTAACAAGTTGCTGTGATTTATCTGTGTCGCCGTGCATTGTGTATGTGTGTGTGTGTGTGTGTGTGTGTGTATGTGTGTGTGTGTGTGTGTGTGTGTGTGTTTTAACTGTGTTCTTGTTTTGCTTTCTCTGTAAATAGTATTATGTTATATTATTAACGTCTAGAAAATGGTCTTTATTAGTCTCCGTCTTTTTGCCGTCTTGTTTTCCATGTTGCCTTTGACATTTCTACCTTGCAGTCAGCATACATACGTAATATTCATTGTTGGTAGCACAATCTATAACATGATGTATGCTGCCAGAGGTATAGAAGTAATCAAATAACGAAAATTCTGGAGCGACGCTAGATATTTATTTTGAAAATAATTGATACCGGTGCATCTAACAAGCAGATGACACACTTTTTTTGTGGTGGCGGTTTCGTTGTACCATTATTTATTGTTCGTTTTTGCTTTTGTCTTGTTATGACTTCGCCCAGAGACGATCGACGTGCTAGTTCTGATCATCAAGATCTGCAACAATTATTATACCACGCGTTTTGCGATCCTTACATTTGGGTCATGATCGATATTTGCAAAACAATTACTTGAAACTGCTGATGTCAGAGCACTCCTGTTTACAATACTATATCAGTTCTAGAGGAGGTCGAGTAGATTCCCCCTTGTGTCAAATCCCCTAGGTTTAAGCCCTGGACGTATCGAGACAAAAAATGTGGAAAGAAACAAGGGAAACCACTTTTTAACGATGTTCACACATCGTGAAATTGGACTCAACACGAGGTTGAAAAGATTATGTCAGAGCGATTGTTTGAGTTATTGTATTTTTAAGTGTCGCTGTGTTGGTAAGACAACCTCAGGGTTCTGCACTGTCAGCTGTAAATGGTTCTGTGTGATCAAGTACGCTCAGCTTGGTGGGTAGTAGGGAAATGTCGTGTACGGATCAATACCATCATGGTTTTGTCGATGTCTATGGTAATAACTCCATCGGTTGGGTAGTTCGGGAGACGACGTGATGCCAAAGAACGTATAGGTATATAGATCTAGATCTAGACAGATCTAGTAGTAGAATGCCAGAAAGAGGAAGTCGACATACCGGCACTGGTGACCAAAATGGTAGATTTTGTAGTATCTTTTTTTCATACAGTAGGCTTTCTAAGAAAACAATGTATGCTGCTATTTCTGTTAATAAATTGTACTGTTTATCTCTATAATGTGAATACAAACATGCCGTCTATTTTCTGTCATAATATTAATAAACCGTAGGCCTATGCATAAACGAACGTATCTACAACATGAAGAAACCTGCTATTTGTCTCAATTGAATGAATCTACGGCGCTTGACCTCAGTTCGCGGCCATCGTTGTTACCCACGCGAGGGACGCCGCAAGAAGAGAGGCTAAGAGGTTGGCTGCTGGCATTCTACTACTATGTACCTATAAGTTATTTGCGTGATACAGTGTAGCGATAAAAAAAAGAGAGGGAAAAAGAAAGAAAAAAGTGAGGAAAAGAATAAAGACGAAAAGAAAAATGTCGTTGATCATTCCTTGCTTTACCTCAGTCATATTGAAAGAATAAGTGTGTTTTCAAAGTAGAATGTAACGTCAGTGACCTTGGGTAATTTCATACTTGAATATTATCATTCGGCAGATCATAGGAAAGATGTGAATGCTTTTCTTCCGCGATTCCACGACCAGAGTCAGTGGCCACATGTACCAAAGAAGATACTGTTATAGCACTGATTTAAAAGTGACATATTATACTACGTTCTTATGAAATGCCGCAACGCGTAAAATCAATGTCTTGGTATCCATTTTTTTTAGTAATAAAAAAAGGATGGGAAAATGAGAGAGCTTAGAAGTCAAATAGCCTCCTTTCAAAGATCACTAATGTTGCAAGCGCGGTAGCCGAATGGTTAACACGTTGGGTTGATGCGTTTGGTCTCAAATCCCTCGGGGGGGGGATTCTGGATACATGGGTTTTGTAGGCGGCTTGGATGGACGTCCACCTAGCTCTGTGCTTTTGGAGATGGACGTTAACACGTAAGTCCCACGTTTTATAAATATGACCTCATTGTGGCGGATTAGCTCAGTCGGTAGCGTGCCGAACTCGGGATCCAACGACCTCGGGTTCGAGCCCCGACTGGGTCGAGTTTCGTAAACCCCTGGGAAATGTTTTTTACCACCATTTCCTCAACCCACCCAGGTGTAAAAGGGGTACCCGGCTATAGGCATGTTTCTGAGCCTCACAGGCTGCCTGTACTAGTGTTCAATGTTTGTGATGTGTTATGTGTTGTATGCGTTAGTAACCTGTCGGGGGAGTAATAGATGTAAAGCGGTTTGAGCTCTCCGGAGGAAAGGCGCTATTTTTAAAAAAATGACATCTTTACTTTTTTTTTAAATTGTGTCTCGGAAGGTGTAAAACCCAAAACTCAAAACTATCGCTCCCAACATTGTTCTTCTGCCAATGCTGACACTTCAAACGTTGAATGATGTCTGACTATCCTATGTGAGTAATTCTCACTTAGTGTGATCTCTGACTGGCCTTGGACAAAGTACTGTCTACCGCGCTTCGGTTGATTATTTCAAAACATCACGTTGTTCGGACTAGTGAGCTCTTGACACGTATTCCTCTTTGGCACAGACGTACCGGGACGCTGGCATGATGTAATACTGTCGTCTCCGTCAGCCTCCTCAATGATACCGTGCAAGTACCCTGGAGTTGAAGAAATGATTGACTTTTTTTTACCTACGCGACATCGGAGATCGATTTTTGTGTAGGCGTGCTGAGCTGTGCAACAACTATGTTGAGGCCTTCAAGCAAATATTGTGGTTATGTCTAATTTCTGAGAAGTGCTCTCAATACACCATAATCTACTGTAACATGATCACGATTTCGCCACTAAATAGCATGTACCTTTGCAGTCGAATCGAGCCAGATGCTGATGCTCAAGTCACGGCCATGAAGAATGTTTTCAAGACTGTTAACTTTTATGTTGTTGTCGTTGTTGTCTTCAAGTAACAAAACTTCATTAATGTGTTGTCTAAACCTCGAAACATAAAACGTCAGTCGGGATGGCCGAACAGGGTGTGTGTGGGGTGGGGTAGGGCATTCAAGACATTCTTGACATGGGTTGTGTTGTCTTTTCTGTGAGCTTACATGTCTCACACCCATGTGACAAGATTGGTTACATACGGACGGTAGTATCTTGCATTCGGATAACTAATCACAATACATTTTTTTTTAAACCACATGTGTAGTACATTTATTATATTCTGACACAGGTGTAGGTTTAGATCAGTATTAGTTGTATCAAGCATGCTATTTGAACAAATTGACAAAGCTGTAATGAATTTTCGACAGTGATAACAAAATAGAATTAATTGTAAAAATAAATTGTCTCTTGTGCTTTCCCCCGCTCATTGGCAAACAGCCTCGAATGTTTACCTGACTGCTCTGATTCCGGATATAGATCTATATAAAACCAGATTACACAGAGAAGCACACCGGTGGATCTAATGTTCTGTTGACCTGTATGGCGTTCTCTTTCTTACAGTTCATTAGGTATTTTTACGAGGTCACCTGACCCGGAGAGTCACTGATATAGACTAGCATGACGCTGGTTAATTGTAATATATATTTAGTTGTGTTGCAAAAGAACAGGCTGTTGATCTGTTGGATTGAACGATCGCCAGTATCCAAGTCTTGTGACCAAAAATAAATCACGAAAAAACCCCGCACCACACCCCTGAACTGAAAAAGATGATTTCTCCTTCTGTTTGGTACCAGGGTACCAGGATGCAGGTGTTTGTTATTGTTGTGTGTTAACCCTGGGTCCGGTATACCTGTATACTGACACACTCACCAT
>JAUELK010146075.1:0-11375 GCA_031471215.1 Gastropteron pacificum
TCTTCTTCTTCTCCTCCTCCTCCTCCTCCTCACCATCCTCTTCCTCTTCCTCCTCCTCATCATCATAATCATCATCAGCAGCATCATCATCATCATCATCGTCATCATCATCATCATCATCATCATCATCATCATCATCTTTAGACATTGTTCTAAACATTTACCCCAGCATGTTGATAAACATCATCATAATATCTTATCTTAATACTACTCACGCGTTTTTCACCAGTATTTCAGGCTTCCAAACTTCATCAAAAGGTACCAGCATCTCTGTGATGTTATTTGCGTCTTCTGGGTCCCACACTAAGCGGGGGTCCAACCATGCCTGCGAATACAACGGATGTGAAAATACAAAAAATACTAGATAGCAATATTGTGATATTGTAACGCCTTGGGCTACCCAGGTAAAGGAGAAAATGCAAATAAAAATAAATAAAACCATTAATGGATCTAGGGGTTAATACATTCTATGAATGGGACAGGGAGAAAGTCAATTTTAGAAAGAATTAGCTATCGGGTAAAAATAATAATGATAATAAAGTGTATTCATAGAGCGCTTTTCTCAAAGAAGGCTCAAAGCGCTGTACAATTTTTCACATTGAATGCAAAGGACATGGGGACAAGCATAATTACAACAACAACAACAAATAATGCACTCTTTAGCTATTACAAATGCACGCATACTGAACAAATACTCTTTAGAATCAATGTTACTTGCAGCTGACGACATATTTGTCTTTACAAAAGATGGAATTTGTAGAGCCTTAGTACCAGATTACATGTGGTTATCACTTGAAAAAAAAAGATTAGTTATCACCTGTAAATACAAAAGAACATATATAAATAAACGACAAACCGAAAAATGATAATTGGTGATGTTTCGATGATTCAAAACAAGTTGGAAAGGAAGAATTCAGACTATGTCACCTTGTCATCACACAGTGTGATTGTTTACAAACTGTTATAAAATGGATACTTATTCTTATTACACAAAGCAGAACGAAAGATGTACTTAGGTGAAAACTGCATCCATTTTAGTGCAGTTTTAACGTAGGAGATCTGCTTTGAAGTTCAAAGTTTGCCTCTTATTTATATGTATAGCATGTATGTAGAGCTTTGCAAGCTCTAAGCGCGTCACGATGATACAAAACAACACAGAATGCTGCATTCATGACAAACTTGAACATGAACATGTGCTGGAAGAATTCGGTATTTCCATGACGCCATGTGACGGATGGGACTAGGTTAAGGTTGAGGAAATAGTACATAGACCTCCTGTTTTTCTTTTCACAAATATGTATCAATACCATTTTAGTGATCTGGTGGTAAAGTGGTCAGAGCGTTGGTCTCAAGAGTCAGAGGTCCGGAGTTCGATCCGGAGCGGAAAAAGGCGCTATTTATACATGCTATCTATATAATACAATGTATCTTGGTAGCACAACAACAAAAAGTAGATTTTTAAAAATATTCGATAAACCATGGTAAGTATATAAAATGAATTCTGTCGCTAATAAGTACCATCATGGCTTTAATATTATCAATACATTCAATACAACATGTATTATCTTACCAGATCAATTGCGATTGCGAGAGAAATCGTCTGGCTGCCAATGTCCTGTGGAAATCAATAGTAACAGTCTGATTAAAATAAAATCGCCGGGTCAGAAGACCTACGTACCTGTCCTAATATTAACATTGGTGTTATAGTGTGTCATGTTACATAAGTAAACTTGGCAATGTCCATTATTGTTATCAATAATGGACACCTGGTATGTTGCCACGTCAGGCGAATAAAGTACGCTAAACCTAAAGCTGGGTTCCCCTCATCTGTCTACTGAACCCACAACAAAACAATTGGTACATAATTTCACTTCACATGGTAGACTTTCACGATACCAAACAAATGTAGTTTTTTTAGACAACGTGAGTTGGTTCGTTCATATTCTTTTTATTATACTGGTATCAGAATAGAACATTGACATTTTAGTTTGTCTTCACCTTTAAAGCTTTCTGCTCGTAATATGGCGTGCCATGCAAAGCTGTAAGCAATCTCATATAACATTCCATCAATAAATGTAATTTTACGCTGATGCTAGATCTAGCCGCCATTTTCTTTCACTTTCGCTTTCACTTGCCGCATGTGATACCTGCCATATCGCATGCGGTACCGCAAGTTTGTTTTGCCGCTGCCGTTCGGACCTATGGATTCATATCTTTAGTCTACATCATTATCGTTGGTATATCATCACTCCACTTTACATTGCATGCTCTCACTATAACAAATAGAAGTAAGTACATATTTGTTGTTTGTTTTTGTTTTTTGTCGGTGTGTTGATTCGCTCGAATTTTCTAAATGAAAAAAAATCAGATCAAAATGTGACTGAGGAACCATCTAAATATCCCAACAGAAACTAAAGAAATTTGCAGCAACAATATACAGTGGGATTCGAACCCGAGTCACCTGTTCGGCCAACGCGCGGCGCTAAAAGAATATTTGACATTATGGGAAAAGGAATAAGAAAACTACAACTACGAACGTACGAATACACCTCGGCAGTATTAAGTAGGGTTACGTCAGCAAACAATGTTACGTAAGGATCTCGAGTATTAGCACATAGACCATTTTCTACAACAGTATTAGGGTGTCTTGAGCTGTCTCACTACACCTTTAGGCGGGCTGTGAGGCGGAAGCGATTAGGTTCCACACTACAGGCACTAGAGTCGTTTTCTGAGCATGCGAATCTCATTTCTACAAATATTATTCAAAGCGAGCATCTTCATAATCAGACAACAACAACAGTCTAGATACTGTAAAAAAATCTACGATAACTTATGTTTTGTTATGTCAACTTATTCAGATAAAGTAAAGACATTATATTATCCCAGCGAGCCCTTTAAAGGGCAAATGGAAAAGGTTTTATTTCTTCAACACTGCCAAAGTCTATGACGACCACTCAAAAAACTTCGCAAAAAACACACGAGCTTTAAAATTAAAAAACAAAGACAAAAAAAAACAACAACACCATGACAGCGTTACGAATTGTTACCAGATCGAACAATTATAAACCAACAGCTAACACGATGACTAATTTAACAAACAAACGATACGTTTAATAATTATCAATATGGCTTAAGTACCAAGTTGTTGAGGGACAAGGGTTGGGAGCCCAGGTAGACTTGCGTAGGGGTCGTGGGTCGAAACCTCTTGTCATATTTGCTCATCAAGTGATCCAAAAGTTCTTTCTCGTCATCAGGGCCATACGGGCTGCAATCGTCAAGTTTTGGTCTCACAGATGGAACAAGGGCTTTGGGGGGAAATGGATGAGATATCAGAGGATCATCATTTTTTCAATAAATAACAAGAAAATAAGATATTCCAAAGTGTAATACGTTACTGTGATAGATCAAAGACGTCAATTAGAAAACTTTATTCGGATGCATAACAGGAGTCATTAGTTATCATCATCATCATCATCATCATCATCATCATCACCATCATCATCATCATCATCATCATCATCATCATCATCATCATCGTCATCATCGTCATCGTCGTCGTCGTCGTCGTCGTCGTCATCGTACTACGACCTACTGTACCTACTCAGTGCGACTATGAGATGGGGAATTGCATAGTCCATGGTCTGTTGTTTTTGCTGTTATTGTTGTTGTTGTTGTTGTTGTTGTGGTCTCTCCCTACGCCTTGATCACCAGGTCCAGTGAAATGTAGACGGTATGTAGACCTACAAGTACTCAAACAAAGGCGTGCGCTGAAAAAGACGGTATGTAGACCTACAAGTACTGAAACAAAGGCGTACGCTGAAAAAGACAGTATGTAAACCTACAAGTACTCAATCAAATGCGTACGCTGAAAAAGACGGTATGTAGACCTACAAGTACTCAAAGAAAGGCGTACGCTGAAAAAGACGGTATGTAGGCCTACAAGTACTCAAACAAAGGCGTACGCTGAAAAAGACGGTATGTAGACCTACAAGTACTCAAACAAAGGCCCACGCTGAAAAAGACGGTATGTAGACCTACAAGTATTGAAACAAAGGCGTACGCTGAAAAATACGGTATGTACAAGTGCTAGATCAAAATCAGATTCGATTCATTACGTTACACAATCCCTGCCTACAGTGCAACTACAAAGAAAACTGTTTTGAATGATAGAACAAAACTACTCGCAGCCTACATGTAACGCTGTCGAAATGTACTGCTGATGCTCGGGAAAGTCGTTGTTCATGTTGATGAATGAACATTCTGAGGGGTATGATGGTTAGCTAGATCTAGATCTAGATCTACTTCCATAAGCCCACAGCTCAGCAAAGAGCCCAGGCCATCGACGACACAAGCTAGCCCACTCTATGAGACAGGCCAAGACACCCTAATACTGTAAACTTGTTTTCTCTGTGTTCATATTCGAGATCCTTACGTAACATTGTATGCTGACGTAAACCCCACTTAATACTGCCGATGTGCATTCGTACGTTCATAGTTCTAGTGTTCTTATTCCTTTTCCCACACACTCAAGAACAATATTGATAAAATCATGACGGAAATTACGGACGAGAATGTATTGCAAAATGTTCTCTGCCTGCCCTGTGTTGTTCCCTGTTCACTGTTCCCTGTTCACAACAAGCCAGTCCCAGCGATGAAAAAGATAAAGAAAGAAAAGAAGAAGTGGAAAGAGGGGGTATCCCATCATGGCTCGCTTTCCAACCCTCCTCCACAATAACTATCATATCCACGCTCTGTTGTCCTCGTACTGTTTGGGGGATGGGTGCGAAGTGCGAAGCCTAGAGTCTATTTGAGGTAGCAAGCAAGAGTCATTAGTCTGCTAGAGGCGAAGGAATACATTATTAATTCAAGTACTTTATGAATACGTGTGAATGTAGAGCAAAGTGGAAAATATTCCGTACGATAGTGATAATAGAGAGATTAGGTAGATATATTTCAGCCTTGTAATGACTATCTGTTGTTTTAATTACTAGTATCTATGACATCAGTAAGTTTTTTGTGAGCCAGAGTCAACTCAAAATACGACAATTTTGTTCTTCTCTTTTCTTAAGCGGCAAATACAAGCACAACAAACTAGGGAACAAAAACAGCCCCACCCCCAAAAAACAACAACAACAACAACAACAACAACAAACAAACAAAAGGACACCAAAAACAACAACAAACAAATATTAAAAAAAACAGTAAACGAACTATAAAACCGGACAAGGGAAAGAAAAGAATAAATAAAACTCATGAAAAAAACAGAACCCTCAAGAATAGGTTGATAAAGAAATGTCTATGGTTGAAAAGTGGAGAAAACAAATTTGGAAGACTTTTTGTTTACCGTTTGTGATCCAATTCCAAAACTGGTATCTAAAGGAATCCTCTAATCAAAGGGTAACAAAATATATTAAAGAGGATTTACCCTTTCTGGTTAACAATTCAAGATATATAGAACGCTTCCATCCGTTTAGAAGATGGCATCTTTATGCGCGATTGCATAAGTCCTCTGTACTGTATATGAGACTGTAGTCATGAATGGAAACAAGAAGAAGAAGATCTAGGTGATAAAACGCACTGACTATCATGGGCCTGAGTAAAGTGTTATGTGGTGAAGGCATCAATAGAGGAATACATCGGTTGAGGTCGATGGAACCTTTTTATTTCGAAACAGTATCATTGTGCCACGATGTTAAAAGAGACTAAAACATTTGGAGCGTTGGTTTTACGTAAATTGGTGTGTGTGTACATGCGAGTGCGTGCGTGCGTGCATGTGAGGAATGAACGAATCCATTAGGAAACAGGGGCACCAGTGCCACGATTTGTTTTGTTTTTTATTATTATTTCTGATTCCTGTGACGTACAAATGACCCTGCACTTCAGGTCACCTTCATATTATATCCCAAGGTCGGCACGACCGTAGGGGCACCACTACACTTCAGGCCAGTTTATCTAAAACGAGGCCAAAAATGTGTTATCAAACCAGGCTATCACAGTCAAATGTTGAGGAATTATAATTGTCTCCCAAAGAGACAAACAAACAGTGTTAGACTAAACCAAACATTTGGCTATGTCCTTGAAGCAATGTGGATGTTGGTTTAGCTTTTATCTTCCTCACTGGCTCTGCTATTTTAAAGCATTGAATAAGTTGGCTACTTGTATCACATTTGTGTTTTGTGAAAAATTTAGTTAAAAAGAAATGATGAAAAGTTTGCACTGATAATGAGAGTTTTTTTTTTTAATGAGCATATTTACATGGGGCCGCGCAGTGGCCGAATGGTTAACACGTTGGGTCGACGTGATTAGACTCCAAGCGGGCGACCCAGTTTCGAATCCCAATGAAGGCATTTTAAACATGGGCCGCGTGTGCAGTTTTCATGGCTGTCCACTCCCAACCAATCGGAGACGGACGTTAAAACGTAGGCCTCATCTTCTACATGATCCAAAAAGTGTTGCTAGGGGTGTAAAACTCAAAACTAAAACAAACAAAACAAAACGAAATGGTAGTAGTATAATATTCATAGTAATTCATACATTCTCTACACCCTAAAATATTTTTCTTCTTCTGCTGCTTTTACTGTTGATTTTTAAAAGATCAAAGTATGAGCATGTTACTCTACTACTACACGAGCTACATTGGCTACCTGTGAGGTCTCGTTTGAATAATAAAGCACCTTTGTACCTCCAGAAATTGCTCCAGCCTTACCTTCAGAGCAGGCAGTTGCGCTCAGCGGATACACAATTACTAAACGTCCCTACTGTAAGAACCAAAAGATTAGGTGAAAGATCATTCTCGTATTATGCTCCCAGTCTGTGGAACTCTCTGCCGGTGGGACGGCGCACCATACACAGTGAACCTGTCTTTAAGATACATCTGAAAACCCTTCTGTATAGAGCCTAATTCTGTGACTGAAATGCTTTTCAGATTGTATAGGTGTGTGTGCATGTGTGAGTATAATAGTACTTGTACAAGGTATTTTAGTTTGTGTATGGAGCGCCTAGAGCCCATGTAGTGGGGATAGACGCTAAACAAATGACCTTCATTATTATTATTACTGTTTATAATGCCAGTCCTGTTCTCATCAAGTCCTCTCTGTGGCTGTGCAATTTCTTGTCGACGCCAGTTCTTACAGACCATGTGTCGAGTCCAATTTTGCTGTGTTTTGGGCATGTCTGGAGGATACGGTGTTGGGGACAGCTTCATTTTACGATTCGTAAGGGCTTTCAACCCTATAAAATGAAAGCGATGTTGTCTTTTAAGATTCCAAATGGTCTGTGTCCTATACAGATTCGTTTTGAAGGATCTAAGACTGAAGCTAGAGAGATAGGGACACCCGAATCGCATAATTTACGTCCCACGTTCTACGAACCCTAGAGATAGAGATTAAAACTTAGATCTAATCTAGGGTTTAGATTAAGAACTGCGTCATCTGTCTCTAAAAATCATTTGATCAGCACTTTGATTTGTGTTTTTTTTTCCTTCTGATTTTGTCGAAACGCATAGAGACCGACAGAGTATATCCCTTAGCTCCATTATCAATAGATTACGATGACGCGTCATCCATAGACACTCGCATGTGTTATAGAGTTAACATTCTGCTCGAACCAGTCGTTGGATCCCGAGTCCGGCACGCTACCGACTGAGCTAATTCGCCACTCATGTTCCTTAATAAGTGACAGCAAAGAAGATGATGACGGACAGAGTGCCACAGATGATGATAAAACTTATCACTCGGAGACAAATGGCGTCGATCATCTCTGCAATCTGCTTCCAGGTGAAGGCGGGTTGGTCTTCCTGGTTTCCATGGGGAATTTTGGAGTTCACGTATTCTTTTCCAGGATAATGAGTCCCATTTCCTTTAGAGTTCTGAAGATCGATGTCATGAAGTGGTGCGTCGTTTGGGAGGTATTTTTGAGGATATGTTGCATTTTGTAACTTGATTTCTCCAGGCATGTGTGTACTCTGTGTGTCGTTTTCGTGTCCTCCTGTGCTCTGTGTGTGCGTGCCATGCGCCATACACATAATCGAGGCCAAAGACTTGCAGGCGGCAACCAAGTACTGAGGTTTGGGCTGGTCCGGCTTCCGGTTGTAGATGACCACTGTCCAGCAAGTCAGCAACGTGGCTACAGTGCTGGTGACCATCACACCTGTCAGGTACATCTCTGGAATATACAACAAACATGTCACTCGTAGATAGTACACACATGTCACAAACTAGTCTCAGAACATTTCAAGAATAAAAATGTTCAAAGATAATAATGTGACAATAACATTTCTAGAATAACGTTAAAAACATTGGTACCAGCGTTGATTTTTTTTATTCAAACCCTTACATGGTCCCGGGCCATTGTTGTTTGTTTTCAATGTATATTTATAAAACATTGTGTAATTATCATATAGGAACTAGAATCTCGAGCATAGAAGTAGAACAGTCTTATATTTGAGTTCCATCCTGTAACCACTCACGCAGACCGGAGACCTCGTCAGAGATGGGAGGCAACCTGTCAGCGACCATCGTGAGCAGAACGATGTAGGTGAGCAGCACGGTGAGGGCGTAGCTCATCTTCTCACCAGTCTCAAAGGGCAACGCGAACACGGGGCTCATCAGGAGGGAGTTCAGCACGACTGGCACGATCAGGGTCAAGGTCAGGAACAGCCTCTTCCGGTGGAATGTGAAACTGGGCGGGAACACAAGGGAGGTAAGGCTGAAGGCTAACAACGCTAGACCCATAGATATACACCTAGTAGTAGTATGAAGTAGACCTGTGGGTATGTTAACAGGCAAGCTTTGTTATGTACATCGTGAGACCAGTTAAAAAAGTGAAAAGTTGGCAACACACACACTTCTTTAGGGTCTTTTATAGCATAATGTTCTACATGTTAACGCAGATAATGCAAAACAGTACAGACCATGCCCGTCCCTCGTCCATGCAACTACATGAAATGATTCAGTGGGTTCCTTGTTCATGAAATAGTGCCCCTCCAGACCAGGCCATAAACAATTAAGAGGTGGAGCCTGACTCGATTGCTTTTGTGTGTGTGTGGGGGGGGGGGGGGGGTGGATTCTGGAGATAGATTGTCACCTATATCACACAAATTATGTCGTCTAGGGTGTAAACGCTGAACACAAACTAGCAAACTATAGTACCATGGGGACAATACATGCATACGTAATATATATCACGTCACTGAAGCATACAGACCAGAATGATAGAAAGTGAACAATGTTAGGCTTTAAAAAATTATTGACAAGTATTTGAGCAAGACTTACCGAATGAAATGCCTAGTACGGCCCTTTCCATATAATGTATTTGTTATCCCTAAGTTCTCTTGTCTCAATAAGTCCCATTCTCCATTCTTCTCATACACTTCATGTAGGAATGTGGTTTCCTCTGTCTCTATCTTCAGCTCCTGAAATGTACAAATCTTCGTTTTCATTCCAGGGTACGCGTACTGGGTCATGAAAGTAATAATAATGGTAGACTCCTAACAACAACAACAACAACAACAACAACAACAACAACAACATGAGAGTCGTCCTGTTTGTTTTCAAACGCCGAGCGGGCGCTTGACGGATGCCCTGTCGGGCTGACAAGTCTGCCTTACATAGTGAACACGGTCAGATCTAGAAGGATAAACATATTATTATAATTACATCGGAGAGTATCTCCCGAGTGAGGCACAGACATCGAAATCATGGGGCGTGTTAGCACAGTAGGTAGAGCGTTCAGCCAACACCAAGGTGTCGACCATTGGGTCGCAGGTTCGAACTCACCCTGTGCCAGCTCAAAGTTGGTGTTCACTTTGAGTGTTTTATCAGCCCCTGGTCTCCTTGATAGGTGGGACCGAGCCCCTACTCGGATAATGACGATAAACTCGGAGGTCCCGTGTTCACGTTGCGCACGTTAAAGATCCCTTGAGAGTTTGTCATAACCCCCTCGTCCCCCCAAAAATAAAATGACCAATAGGCGCTGCTCTGTGGCGACTGCGCGTTGGCCTCAGAGAAAAGGCACATTTCCTGAGAAAGGATGAAGAAAGTGTATACAATACAATACAATACAATAAACAATTACGAATCCAGCTCACGGGACATTTCTAGCCTATTTGTGATCACAGCAGTGTGAACAGGTAATGCGTCAATAATAATAATAATAATAAATGTATTTCTAACGCGCACTTTGTTGGCACAAGGCGTACAATAGTAATAATATTACAACTAGTACTACTACAAATACAATGGCATACCATGGCATACAAATCCAACTTGCAGCACAAAACTCATTCGATCAAACTACTATAAAATCAAGACAAAAAACAACAACATTCTCATCAAACCTCTGATAACATAAACTATCATCATTGGGAATGATTCTTAGTCAAAATACTTTGTGAACAGATAATATGTATTCAACTTCTTCTTGTAAGCTTGTTTGGTGCCCAAGTTCCTCGGGGAGGGAATTCCACACGGATGGACCATAGAAGGAAAATGCTCCCTCTCCATATTTTTTCAGGGAGACTCACGGTGTAATTAGAGAGCGCGAAGGAGCATATGGCGTAAGCAGTTCTTGTATTTAGCGTGTAGAGTCATTGTTAATACTTTTGAAACAGATCAACACACGACAACACACACAAAGGTAGTGACCTCATCATCGTATCCACGCACGCTGAATTGGAGGTCGCACGTCTGGGTGTCAAAGGGAAACGTCAGTATACTCATCCCGCAGAAGACCTTGGCCAATAACTGCTCACTCACTAGCACAAGGCCATGGTAATACAGGCGGACGGGCATATCCAGTGATCTGCCAGGGTACGTTGCTTTGTCCACTCTGAAAAGACATGGTCATCTTGACAAGTTCAGAGGAGTGCAACCAAACTTGTGGCCGGCGTATTACGAATGTAAAGTAAAGATAAGTGAAGATGGCATTTATATATCGTTTTCCCCCCGGGGAGCTCAAAGTGCTTTACATCTATTACTCCCCCCGACAGGCAACTAACGCATACAACACATAGCACATCACAAACATTGGACACAAGTACAGGCAGTCTGTGAGGCGCAGCAACATGCATATAGCCGGGAACCCCTTTTACACCTAGGTAGGGTGAGGTAGGAGGATATGGTATTAAAAACAACTTTCCAAGGGTTTACGGAACTCGCTCCAGTCGGGGTTCGAACCCAAGGTCGTTGGATCCCGAGTCCGGAACGCTACCGACTGAGCTAATCCCCCAATGTAGCTACGAAGAATGCATGAAAATCTTTTGTTTGTTTGTTTGTTCTTGTTGTTGTTCTTGTTTGTTTGATTGTTTGTTTTTTGCTCTTGCCCACATTGAATGAGTAATGGAAACCAACATGAACAAACTACAAACAATAGAACAA
>JAUELK010146185.1:0-11375 GCA_031471215.1 Gastropteron pacificum
GAGTGGTCTTATAGACCTACAGAGCCATGTCAGAGTAGCTCTGCAGCCTGGGAATGAAAGAGTGGGGGGTGGGGGGGTGCAGGGGCTTAAAATATGTACCCCTCTGGACAAGATGACTAGATAGCTGAGCCGGTACTTACTGAGTGACCCTGGCAAGCTGCACCAGTCCAGTGATGCCTACGAAAAAGTTGACGAAGAACAGACTCCAGCACTTGGGGATGATGATCAAAGAATACCTGGACCAGATGAAGCCTGAAGCACAAGGAAACACAAAACATCATATCATCATTATAGGCTGATGCTGTGAACTTCTTTTGTCTTTGTTATTATTTTCTTTTAAACAACAACAACAAACAAATCCCTACAAAACAAAAATACAAAAACGAAATGAAAATCTCAACAATGGCAAGAGATATTAGTGTTGCAAAATGAGAGCCACCCCCCCACCCCTCTCTCCAAATCAACTTGGGTAGGTACACCTATGCACAAAGTAAAAGCACCTCGTCAATAACCTTGACTACTAGTTAAGTAGACCAAACAACTTATCAACATCTCTGTGTTGTCTCATCTAGGCCTATCGAGTGACACGGCAGTGCAACGAGATAAAGATACCCAGTAGGGCAGGGCAGGTGTTGACGACACTCGATGACATTGACAGCGCTAACTACATGTAGATGCTGGAGACTAGAAGGAGACTTGGCACAAACAAGACAGCACACAAGATCGAGCACACCGAATGGCCAAAGGTTACTTCTCCTATCTCACGTTGGCCGAAGAAGAGCCAGGCTGAGGTTCAGCCTCAAAGTCCAAAGTACCCACACAGTGGTCTGTGTGCTTCTTCACATCAGAGACAGAGAGGGAGACATGAAAGCTGGCCCTTTTTGTTGTTGTTGCGAACTTGGTAATACGCACACACGCAACCCCCACCCACTCCATGCCTCTTTCTGTCTCTATATAGAAAAAGGCTCACGAATAACCAACACGCTTGTGGCTTACTCTGTTGCCGACATACCCTCCACCCTGTCTCTTTCTATATATAGAATGAGCTAACAGCACAGGGCCATGGTGTGTGGCTGACCGCCGCTTGCAGTAATACGGTTTTCTAGCAGAGACCGCTATGGCAAGTTACATGTCTCGTTTACATGACACATCTCTGATCGTACGTTGGCCCCACAAACAAACTAGCTATAAATAATATAGTATATTCTAATTCTAAGCAATCGATTGCGCCACTTTCTTTGCACTTTTTGTTGTATTACCGAAGTAGAAAATGATCTTCTTATCTTATATTCTTAAGTTCTTGGGGTCTTTTTGTTTTTGTTTAAGTTTGAGTTTTATACCTCTGGCGACACTGTCTAGATCATCTAAGAGGTGTGACCTGTGTTTTAACATTTGTTTTCCGATAGGACGGGGGTGAACAGCCGTGAATACTGTGCTTATCAATGACATCTTTCCTTTTAACCTATAAACTATCATTTACAGGCTTTGCAGCGTTACATGCTGGTGTATGTGTACATCATGATACTAGTGTGCAAGACTAGTTACGTGTAGCCTTAGTGTCGTAAACATAAGCTTTCACGTCATTGGTTGGTGCCATATAAAGATGTATGCATTCGACAATTTAATGACCCGTCTCAATCATCATCGGTCTTTTCACTTCATTTTCCTCTACCTCCCACTCTTCGTTTACCCAGCCCACGTACATGTCAATAGATCCAATAGCGTATTGGACATAGTCATCATTTATAAGCCTATTGGTACCTATCTCCATACTGTGACAACATTCATTCGTCCTGCACTGGTGGATAGAATGAAATACGAAAAATAGGCCTACAGTTGGCCGCCATTTGTACTATTGAGAGCACAATGATAAATCTAAAATTCAAGTCCCCCGCCCTATCGGATCGGAGATGGATGTTAAAACGTAGGTCCCCCCTCTTATTTGATCTAAAAAGTTTCGCTAAGGGTTTAAGCCTCAAACTGAAACAAATCTCAAGTCCATTTATCAAGGGGAAAAAAAAAAGAAGAAAAGAAATGAAAGAACGTTCAGATCCGTAAAGGTTTATGCGCAATTGTGTTGATGCTATAGGTGTGGTAAGGTGTCAGTAGCCCTACCGGTAGTGTCAAATACACAGTCGCACAATTAAGGCCACGGCCTGCTTCATATCAAGTGAGCGTTGTAAGTTTTCAGTTGCGGTTTAAAAAAAATAAATTCTTCTTATCAAAGATCGTTTTACGTCTCACTCCCCCCCCCCCCCCAAACACACACACTCCCCCGCATTCTTTGTAGGTAGGCCTAGCACCCAGCTCTTCTACACCACTATCGTAAAATATCCTAATTTATAGCTGATTCCTGTAAAGCGTCAAATGTGTCAACAGTTAAGGGCACTAGCTAAATCATAACATGATGTACATTGTACACGGAAGGTAGCCTACAAATGCGAGGTGAAATTGCACTGATCGCGTTTCTGATAAACTGAAGCGACAGCAGGTAAAACCCTCTTCTTTGTTCATCAAAGAGCTTTGTTGTTCATTTACACAATGTATATGTATCCTATCGGGAGCACGCTTGCGAGAGTGAATTGTGTAATTACCCGTAGGCTAACAAACATCACACAACATCTGTCTCCACTGCAAATCTAACCCTAATAACAACATAGTATTCTGTACCGGTAATAATAGCAGAGATAATGCTGCCGAGATATCCCGTGCCCCCATGTGCACGATAGTGAACCTGACTAACAATCAGGTGTCAGTGTTTGTCAATATGGCAGGTCATGGATGTAGACGGTGAGAAAATCTACAGCCATGACCAAACTGACTGTTGATTATCATACCCCCCCCCCCCCCCCCACACACACACACACACAAACGAGCAAAAATCTGGATTGTAGAGGCTTGTGTATGTTTGCTGGTGAAAGTGAAAGCTTGAGATAAAGTTTCAGATCAAGCAAGCGGTCGGTGACAATCTGTTATTGTACTAATGTACTGATCCTGATACGCATTATATGTTAGACAAGCCTACAGTGCTAAGAGGTTAATCAATAATCAAATCTTGATTCCGGAATGTTCAGCGAGGAGGCTATCTAGGCTACACGTACATTGGCAGCGGCCCCAAAGCCGATACAATACAACGCACACACACACACACATAGCCTACTACTAATCCAGCCCAGACTGGTTGCACACAGCGAGCCTATTGATTGGATCCTGCACAATCAGCGACTCATTACATAACTATGATGACTCTGAGAAAAAGACCAGGAAGGCATTTCATGCCCACGAAACTGTCATTCACAGAACTTGAAAATGAAATATGGAGAGAAAAAAAAGACAAGATAGACAGGCCTATTGGAATCAACGTGCAATCGTGTTTGTGAATAGTGCAAAGCACCGTCATTTACCTTCCGTGTACATCGTGCTAGATCTAGTGCTCGTTGATGCATTCAGCGCGTTACAGAACCAGACAATTGTTTTGCTTAAAGAAAGAAATTTGGACATTTTACGAGAATGGTGCAGTAGAGGAATTGGATGCTAAGTACGAAGATAGGGGTGGGGGATGGGATTTCTTCTGAAAGATGTGTGCGTCTCTACTACTAGTGTATACAATAATGCTATACAGGACTCTGCCTATTCTGGATACAGAATTATTCTGGTGTGCATTGCACCACGCAGAGAGCTATCAAAGTATCACGTGACACAACTTTATCACGTTATGAATCAGAGGACAGTGCCGGAATGCGTCCTGCCGTGACGTCTTTTGATAAATCTGTCCAACACGTCCAATAAGCTATGGGTGCATTCATCCAGGGCCAAATCTTTGCTGGAAAATGATGTCATCCATCGACTTCCATTCTCTATACAGCACTACTAGCTCTATGCCATGGGTGACGTTATTTTACAGCAAAAACTGGGCGCTGGATAAAACTAGATGCACTCTGTTTGCTGCACCCTAAGTGACACATGAAGTTCCATTCCCCAACCAACATTCCCCTAACCAAGTTAAGCCATCGCTGACAATCTGAAGCAGTCTATTCAATGCATGTGTGTTGAAAAGTGAGTGAGGAGAGAGAGAGAAGTGTGTGCAAGATGTGTCCCCTCCCAAAGATGTCTGTTTCTTTGTTTGTGAATGTGTCCAGAACATTGTGAAAACAATTTACCCTCAATGGGATAATAAAGAATCATCTCATCTTAATAGTAACAGCAACCCACTATAACAACATGTAACCTGCATGAATTCTGCATCGTCCTTTCATGAACAAATGACTGTAACATTCTTTTGTTATCAAGATTGATTTTCCTTCCATTTTGTGTCAGAGAAAATTTGTTGCTGACAGGATTAGTTAACCACTTCCCTAAACATGTAGAATATATGAATACATACACAATCACAGGAACATTCCTATCAATTTACGCACTTTGAAAAACACATCTTATCCTAGAAAAAATATGATGGGATCGGATGAAGAGTGTATTTTAATATCTTAGTATTCTTAGAAAAGAATTAATGGATCGGATGAAAAATGTATTTTAAATGAGATTTTTATCTTAAGTGGGTTTCTCTTATGTGGACTCTACTGTAGCTAACATTTATACAGTGCTTCACTCCGCTCTTCGGTGAACTCAACGCACTTTACAGCCACCATCCGGTATAATAGTATCAGAAATAGCTTGGCATGCGTCACTTACCAGTTCCCATGAGAGCAGAGGACTGTTTGGCACTGAGCTTCTCTGCAGGTCTCTGCAAATCACCGATACCAGCAATGACCAATGTCTGGAGATGTCAATATATCAAAGTCATTTACAGTATGTACTTTATTTTGTAGGCATATAACAATGTGTATGCAGCATCATAATAAATCATTATAAAATAGATGAAATGATACACTATATAGTGCCTTTTAACCTTGTTTGAGATACAGAACACCCACCAATTTCATATGCCCATTCACCGAACATGTTTCCAATCTTTTGAATCCCAAAGACGAATCCCTGAACCCCTATAGTTGGGAACCCCTGGAACCCCTAAGCACAATACACCACAATAGAGGGTACAATAGAATATGAATACTTGAAGCCTACACAAACGTCCAATCCTTGTAAACTGTTATTCATCATTTCCCCTATAACTTTTCCATTTCATAGAATTCAGCAAATGACTGTCCATTCATTTGATTGTAGTACAGGTTGATGTAATGTCATGTTTTAAAGCTTTTTTTCATTTCAGGGTGGTGTATTCATGGTAATGTTTTCTTCATGTCTATAACAGCTGTTCAGTACAAAAAAGTTTGACCATACTTGCTTGTAGTTGTAGGAAGCAGCATTACAATGATTATGAAGTCCCTTGAGTTAGTTTTTGCCTTAGTGTAAATATCAACAGCTCTTCTTTCACTAATTACAAAACCATTACAGATATTTAACTATGTGACTCACCCATTTTGCGAAAGGGCACCAGAAGAAAATGGTCTTGGGACCTGTTGAAGACAAATCAAGCATGGCAAGATAAGATTACACAATAAGATCTTATCCTGGAGATGTTTGTGTACTAACCCACTGTACAGTTCTGTGTTTATTGCATATTCTCGTTTTGCAATTGATATCATTCATAATTATACCAACAAGTTAAAATGTTGCGTCCTTTCAGCTGACTGTGTGACTGTAATAAAGCAGTGGTTTCTGCCAAGGAACCCACTCCTCGAGTGTGAGGCCAAGCCGGGCACTTAGGAGGACCAAGTCTTACTGCTGAAAGAGAATATCCCTATGGTTCGATGAAATCAGGGCTTTAAGCACTGTAAGTGACAACGATTTCTTCTGACAGCTATACATTGAAGATCACCATGGCTCACAATCCTTTCCCTTGTTTATTGTTCCTGTGTATGGGCTTATATGGACTCGGGCCAATTGCTGGGTAATCTTTGTATTTTGTGACGTCTACATGTATGGTCTCTTAGGCAAACTCAAGCAGATTCATTGAGGGACAATATACACATAGCAAAAAGTCTACTAGCCAAAAATGTGGGTTCTGAGTAGACGGTGATCACTGCACTATCAATTCTCTTTCTGACAATCAAATAATATAGCAAAACTCTTATCACATAGATAGTTCATAAAATCATTGATTCGAGATTAGATGTGCACATTACAGAAAAAGACCACAGGCCATAATTGAATCAAATGAAGGATGATGATGTGAGTATTGTGAAGCTGAATAAACTCCTCTTCAGCTTCATTCAGTTCATTGTCAGTAATGTCAGTGCATATTGATCTTGATTTAACAAGCTGAGTCATGATAGTAACAAAGAAAATAATACAGCTATTTGAAAGGAGAGAGAGAGAGATTGATCGATTTTTAAATGGTATCAAGGCCCGTGGCCCATACATCTCAACAATTTTTTATTATAATGTAATGTGTACATAGTAACTATCATGAAATATAACAGAAGTGAACATGAATCATTTTTAGGAATTTTGCAAGGTTGTAAGTACATGCACGATCATGGTCAGTGCAAAGTAAAAGAGAGTTAAAGTGTTTGTGTTACGAGTATCTATTGGCATAAAGGTCTCTTCAGTAATGTGTTCTTTTCTATTGTATAATGTATTACAACACCTAAACAGAACATGAGAGAGAGAGAGAGAGAGAGAGAGAGAGAGAGAGAGAGAGAGAGAGAGAGAGAGAGTAAAACAGCAGATGACGATAAAAACATCAATTTCAAAATATTATACACAACCGCTTTGAAATTGGGCAATAAATCTTTATCAGGTTTTGTGCATAGCTACAATTACTCTTATAATATTTAATCTAATTTAACTTGGAACTTAAGTTAAGCAATTGATGAGGAGGAGGAGGAGATGGGAACAACATGATCAGATAGCACATTTTCAGTGAGTCAGTAGGCTCATCTGGATTCTTTTGTTTTGTTAATCAAAATCAAAATAGTTACAGTTGTTACAATTAAAACTCTTCAATTTCCATGAATATGCTAGAAAAATCAGCAACAAACACTGTTATTGTGGTTTACTTAAAAAGACCAAAGAGACAAGAATACCACTGGCCTTGTTAATCACAATAGAGTGTAAAAGTGCTTCTCATAGAATTCAGAAAACTAGATTAATGATCTTCGATGGATTGCATTAAAAAAGCTGTTAGAGATAAAATGCAGACAGGTGGGTGGGATAGACGTCTCAAACTCAATTAACAACACAATGCATTGTTGAATTAATTCTACTACTACAAGAAGAGTTGAAAAAACCCTCTCCCATCAAATTAAATACCATCATTAACATCAATTACCTGAACGTATAAAAAAGGCACAAAACTGAATAATGCATGGATAGATCATTTTCATTCTAATGACTATGTCACTGTATGCCGCTAAACATTTGGGCTTTGATGCTTAAAAAAGACATTTTGTAATGTAATAGCCATATATAATATAAATTATAATAGAAAAATAATAGTAAAGTAAATAGTAAAACAACAAAGTACCGTATTTAGAAAAAATATTATTAACTTGAATTAGAGTTTTATTTTCCTTATAATCATTTATCTGAGAAGACTAGGTGCTCGGTCCCACCTATAATCAAAGAAACCAGGGGCTGAAATAACACTCATAATCATTATTTATAACTCAAAGTGATGAATACCAACTTTGAGCATGTTGCAGGTTCTTTCTTTTCTTGACTTCTTCATAATAATAAGCGACCACAATCAACAATGCTGATTATTATTCTGTCCTGTGGGGTGGGGTTATGGTTATGTAGGGGGTTTTAAATGTTTTAAATTTGAATTTTGCCCGGACAGCCCCGTCCTACTCTTCATCGATTCCAAACTGCTTACAACATGCACACGGGGGACCTCCAACTCCAAGATCATCGTCCTTGTTCCAAGAAAGACTAGTCTAGGTGCTCAGTCCCCTCAGGAGACCAGCAGGGACTGAAAAAACCCATTGAAACTCAAAGTGAGCACCAACTTTATCACCTTGTTGAATTTGCACAGAGGATTAGTTTGAACCTTGACCCATGGTCAATACCTTCCTTGGTGTTGGCTGAAGTTTAACATGACATAATGACACCCCTTAGGTTCAAACTCACCCTGTCCTGTGCAAGATCTAGATCTAGTATCTAGGGCTAAATCTGGATTCGGGACTGGTTACCGTACCGACAGCGGTCCCTGGTGGTGTGTCATTTTTTAAAACCCTAACCCTAACCCCTAGTCCTAGCTAAATTTGTTGTTGATTCTAAGGTCATCTCATTTAGAATTTAGATAGATCTCTAGATTTAGAATCTAGCCTATATCTTCAAAGAAGAAGAAGAAGAAGAAGAAAAAGAATAGCCTAGTCAGTAAGGATGCCTCAGGCTTTATTTACCTGCTGGTGAATCCCACATTGGCTTGAATTTCGGTGGCACTTTCTTATCCAGAGCGCCAATGAGTGACAAGTAAAAATTACTCGCAAACCTTGGCATAACACGCACCATTTTGGTTTGAGTTGTGTCTAGAGTTCTCTAGAAAACTCCTTAGTTTGTGGATGATAAAATGGTGCTGTTGCTGTTCGCGAATGGCCTCTGCCGACCTCTAATCTGCTTGACACACACACACACGGCTGTCTTGTCAGTACAACAAAGTCAAATCGAACCAGGGTACACAACTGCTGCAACTCGCCACACACCACCTACACAGTAACACAGTGTGTTCAGCGCAAATCAACGAGTCAGCGAGAACACGCATCAAAGTAGGACAACTACTGTGTCGCAAAGTGGTGGCCCTTTGCGACAGAGGCGTAGCCTAAGTAGCAGAATAAAGCAGTATCTATGTATCTATGAGCTTGATTAATCACTGCAAAATATCTAAAATCTTTTACAAATCTTTTAATATCACACCGCACATACCGTGTAGGCCTATCACTAGGTTGTTAGTAGTCAGTTGTTAGTAGTTAATACTAGATCTACTACTTCTACTACCGGTACTAATAGTAATAATAATAACTGGTTACATGTATTTATACTGCGCACATACCCCACACAGTGGGCTAAATGTGTACCACAACTTAAAGCACAATACATCATACATATACGTCACCAATCAAAGGAAGTAATTTTCGTACACATTACAATACTAGCAACAGCACCAATGTTTCCTACAGCACATACTTTGTGAAAAGGTGGGTCTTGAGATCTCTACTTTTAAATGTGTTAATGTCCTTTTCTGATCTTACTTTTTGGGGAAGGGAGTTCCAAAGTAATGAGCCTGAAAAGGTAAATGCTCTTTCCCCATATCTTTTTAATGAAAGACGAGGTGTAGACAGTAAATTCATACTACTAGATCTTAATGCACGTAAAGGTGTGTGAGGGGAAATGAGTTCTCGAAAATAAGATGGTGAATGAACAATTGTACTTCTAAAGCAAAGTGATGCTAATTTATAGGCTATTCAATTCTAGCCTTGACTGGCAGCCAATGAAGTTACGTGCTGGTACTTACGTTGTCTCATCACTAACTAGCTGCATTGTTCTGAATGCGGTGTAATTTAACTTGGTGTCAGGGAGGCCAGCAAATAATGAATTACATTAATCCACGCGTGTTAGAATGAATGCTGATACGAGCTTCTTAGTGGCATCCACACTAAGGTAGGCTAAGGTCTAAGCTGTGCAATCCTTCTCATTTCACGGTAAGAATTTGTACAAATATAGTTTACCTGGGATTCCATGGATACATCTCTATTAAGAAAGACACCTAGATTTGTAGCTTTCGTTGGAAAAGACAATGGTGCTGTCGCCAATAGTTATAGGCCCTACTGTTTACACAAAGAGCATTCATCTTTGAAGAGTTTTTTTTTCATCATTGAGTTTCAACTTATTATGCGTCATCCATATCTTCACTGATTCAATACATTCTGTGGTGTCGTTTAAAGCTAGATCTAATTGGAACTGGTTGAGATTGACCAGACTAACGGTCAACAAAAGACCCACATACTACATAGCCATGTGAGACTAGATTTAACATTTTTCTTTTATTCACTGTTGTTTAGCATCTTGTTAATCTGTTGCTTTGTTTTCCGTTACCCATATTGTGCAACACATGCATGCTTGGCAACATCGGTCAATCTTGTTTATCCATGTACTTTCACGTTTTGAATCCAAAATGTCTCGTATACGAAAATGACAAAGTGATTCGTTTGTCACAATTACTACATTAAATTCTTTGAATATTTTGATGTATTCCTTTTATATTTATCATGAATAAACATGTCTTCAAGCTACCCCCCCCCCCCCTCCCCACACAAAAGTAACGTTCAATTTTGTTTCACTCAACTTTTCGCAAAGTTGAAGAAGATCTGTTTTTCTGCGCAAGCAATAAAAAAGACAAACAGAAAAACAGCACAACAAAAAGAAGAAAAGGAGCAACAGGGTAAACAAAGAGATGCTCAATATAACAATAAAAGAAGAGAGGGAAAATCATGGAAAAGAAGAGGGGAACACAAATAAATACTTGTTTTACATAATGTATAAGTAAAACTGATCTATAATATTCCAATGAGAAAAGCACCAAAAATGTTTACACAATCAGAGACGACTGTTGTGCTCGAAATTCAAAAACCGGAAGTGACAATTTTATCCGTTTTGTTTTCCGTCTCACTCAGAGAACAATCAACAGACAACTCAACTTAAGTTGATGACGAATACTTTGTTTATGGAGCCGATTCAATGGATATTGTTTGGATATGTGTTCATTTTTATCCAGGAATTTAGCGCTAATAAAGTGACTTTAAAGGTATAATCCTCTATGACTAGGGACCAAGCCAATAGGACCGAGACTGAAAACTGCAGAGCGGCAGAGCCAAGAGCCACCGCCACCAGTCACCAGTACCAGTACCCGCATCCACTCTCACCAATCTCAACACAGCACAGCCGGATATCGCTTTCAACTTTCAAGAACTTCTCAACCAACACACCATTCCATTCATTCACAGTTGCTTGGGCCGCCATTTCAAGTTCTTCGGCCCTAACCGTAACTGATCACACACAATGAAGCCACAGTGAGTTTAAGTTTAATTTATTTTCATTTAGGCCATAGATAGCCAGCCCAGGCCCAGAGCCCAGATCTTCTTATCTTTGTCTTCAATATTAACTTCATATCATCATACTTCATAAAAATAAAATCGTAGTTCTTCTTCTGCTTTCACTGTTTATATTAATTTATAATAATGCCAGTCCTGTTTTTTCTACTATAAAGGACACTGTACTGTTCTCATCGAGTCGAATTTGGTTGTATTCTGGTACTACCGCAAACTCGGGGACCCGACTCGGTCAGCCGCCATCTTGTTGCCAAATAGGCTATTATATTTGTTGGCCAAATATTATATTTTGGGCCAATTTCTTTA
>JAUELK010146296.1:0-12012 GCA_031471215.1 Gastropteron pacificum
GCTGGATGTTCTACGATCATTATGTCGGGAGATATCGAGGGGGGAAACAGAAGCAAAAAGTGCAAAATCGGCCCCTCCCGCCTCAGGACTAGCTCACAGCGTATTCTGCGTTTGTTTGAGTTACCTACTGTTACGTGTGTATCGGTGTGGGTGGGCAAATCCCTCCATTTATCAGACTATCGCTGGCAACTAAGCTGTGAGAGTCTAACAACTGTGCAGGGGAAACATAAAAACAGGTTTGAAATAATCAATTGAACATTTAATTACATTTTCTAAAGGTGGGGAGGCATATCAAGCAGTTAAAAAAGTAAGGGTTTTACATTCCACATATGAGGTAATGGACTACACCAATAGTTGGCCAAACATCGGACCTTCCTTCTTCAAATCTGATTATTATGTTAATAATATTGTAAGATAAAACAAAGTGGTGCAATTTGCTAGCTGGTTGAATAAGTTCAACAATTTAATGTACCAGTACAATGCTGAGTGTATGTTTCATGGTGCTTACTTCTGTCCATTAGGAAATCATCAGTAATTTGAAAACTTTTGTGAAGTTCATCTCGAAAGCGAATCCTCTCAAGTCGATGTTTTGCTGCACCAGGTCCACTGAATTTGTTGAATATTTCAAGTAGAGCTGCAATTTCCTTTGCAGAAACTGAGGAAAAGTAGAAGTGATAATATTATTATTATAACAGCAACAATTAACAATGAAACCAAATTTCCTTTGTTCTGAGTTGCCTTGTAAGGCAATTCAGTACAGGTAGGCCTACACTTTATTATATATACTATAAACACACAGTTCAATAACAATAATATACATATATATATATACATGTATTGTAAGTATTATATATATATATATCAATACCAATGAGATGTATTAGTGTTCATCAATAAGAACCAAGAGTAAAATCTAGATCTATTATTTGCTCCACCAACTGTGTGGAACTCCTGACCAACATCACTGCGAGACAAAACATCAAAATCCTGTTGTAAAACCATTCTTCTAAAGACTCATCTGATCTAATGAATAAATATCTATTTACAAGATCATTATCATTAACCCGTTTTCAACAATAGCTCTTAAATCCTGCCTTTTTCTGTATGAGGATGTGTACAAATGAAGTATTTGTATGTTTTAACTATTGTGTTGCGCCTTGAGCCTTAAGTGCATAGGGGAGCGGGTGCATATTCATAATTTATAAGTGAACATTCATATTCATACTTCATTATTATATTATTATTCTGTATTTTTAGGCCCTATATGTATGTATGTATTATAGACAATACCGAACACAAGTAGAATACACACACAATCACTAACTCTAGCATAGATCTATCTACACATTTCTAGATCTAGACTCTAGTCTAGGAAATAGGCCTACGTGACTGTAGGCTAGGCTTATTAGTTCGTCTAACTAAGTCGGCCCTAGCCCTAATAAAACTGAACTTACAGTGGCACGGCCTATCTGAATCATGCTTATGATGTTTTAGCATGTTTTGAATAAATTGATCCTGGAATTTCCTCTTCGAAGACATCGTTCTAGATCTATTCGTGTAAAATGTTAACCAAAAGAAATGTTCAATACAAAATTCTGCTAAAGAGCATCAGCAAGCGGACACGAATGGTGAGTTTTGTCTATCGTATTCCTTGCACGGAAGTGTACACTATGTTGCCAAGTGTCATGCGCATGTCATTCAACTGGAAACTAGTGTAGAGACATGGATAGCAGTTTTCAACAAAACACTGAACCAACTATTATTTACCCCGGGCCTGCTCTGTTTATAGGAGATCAAGATGGCGACCTGACAACGCTATTGAGTGGTCTGCTAAGAAGTCAGTAAATTTTGATATGTAAAGTAGATAAGTATATCCAGCAGTAGATATACTATTCGGTTTGAATTTGAAATGCACATTTTTTCAAGATATTACTTCACAGTTTAGTCTGTCAAGTTTGATCATTCAACAAAGTTTACAAAGCTTGAGGCTTGATTTATTTCTATTCTAGTTCTTGTGGTGACTTAAAACTGCAGCCATAAACACTAGATATAGATCTAGTCTAGGTCTTGATTAGCATATTGTTGATGTTATTGGCATTGGCTCCATTGATCTACTATATTCTCTTAAACGAGAGTTAAAATATGAAGAAGGACTTCTGAACGGTGCCGCCACTCGTCCCTGGTAACCCTGCCCTAACGCTATCCCTACTCCGAGCCCCCACCCCCTGAACCACTGAATCCTATCCCCCTGATCGAGGGTAACCCTAACCTAATCCTAGTAGCGGCAATGTTCTCAAGTCGTCCCTCCCACTCCCATGATATAGAGTAAGCATACTGGGTTCGGACAACTTACTGGCTATGTCACTCAGGACAGTTTTCCATTGCAGAAATCAGTTTTACTTTGTTGATTGAGCAATATGATACAATTTAACATTTTGATTACCCAAACTGATGTTTCTACTTCCTTCTGAAGCAAGAAAAACAATGCAGGGGGAACATTTTCATACTGTTTTGCTCCATTTAATTCTAGAGACCGACAAGTATCAACATTCTCTTCATATGGATGACAAAAGTGGCTTCAGGGAATAAGTTCTTCCAGGTCATCCTTATTTCGTTCATTGGACTTGTAAACTGAAGTTAGTGTTTATATTGGCAAGCCGCGTAAGCGTATCTAGGCTCTAACTATTGTAACTTTGTGTGAAAGTGGGTGTATCAGCAGTCACGAAGAAGATTAATTGTGTTTCTCATCACTCCGAACACCTTAGACTGCAATATGAATATATTGATATTTTTTTGCGTAAAATGTCCTGGAATTCTTCCTTTTCACCTATTGCTTTTGTCTATATCTTCTTCTCCTTCCAATTATGACCGCATCTATTGTTTTCATAATTACTGAGGGTGGGTTTACATACATACATGATACATACATACATACATGATGTGTTCAGTGGTTGAGACCTGTTCACAGGTCAGTTCACCGGTCAGTTGACATCTAAAGGCTGCAACTTGCGTTGCAAGGTCTATTGGTAGCATTCAGGGTTATACAATGCTGGGTGATTTGCCAATGAAGAAGTCAACTTTTGTAGGCCTACATTTTTTGGGCAGAGCAATGAAAGGCAATTGTGCTCACCCAACCTTTGACATTGTTTTTTAGGGAGGGGGGAAGGCTTTAATTACACTCCATTCAGGATAAATTGGTAGTAAACATCATTTAAAAATGCAAATAATGCGTTTATAATGAGTTTGAAGTGCTTGAATGACAAGTGCCCAGACCCATGAGAAAGTGTCTGGACCCATGAGAAAGTGTCCGGTTCAGTGAGAAAACATACTTTTTTGGGGTGAAGGAAAAGCCACCATGTGACATGTTATTAAAATAGCTATCAGAAAATGACATCATTCAGAAGTTAGACCGATCAATGGGCTTCATTTCAGTGTTTGAGGAATTTCTCTCACACTTGACTGCTCTAAACTGTGATGGTTCTTGTGAAGCCTACACCCACAGACTGGGAAATCACGCAAAATGCGACAGGGTGTTCGGACCCAGTATTATTACTCTAGGCTACACTGTAAGTCTACATACTAGATTTCTAGATCTGGATATCCAGATTCGAAATCTATTCTCCATGTAGGTCAGATTTAGACGTAGACTAACAGAATTTCATCAACTTGAATATTGTCTGTTCTTCCAAGAAACAAATCAGGCACAAAACAAACTTAAACAAGGGTAACTGATGGACCTTATCTTCACATTTAAAAAATAATAATTTTGCATTTAGTGAGGCTTTGATCTGATGATTTTAAAAACTATTCAAAATCCATGTTGTTTCATTAGGATGGTGACAGGGCGAAAGTGATTTTACGTTGCTCCCTCTCTGATGAATTTGAATATTTATGTATAAAGAGAGAAGATTGAAGAAATCAAGGTGGACAGAAAATCACCAATAACTGAATGCTTAAAAAAAATGTCTTTATGAATAAGTGGAAACAATGTTTTGTTTCTTGTAAAGGTTGACAGGTCAAGCAGTTGCTTGCCAGGCCTGACTGAAGAATGTCTTCAAAAATGGATTCTGGATTGGTGGATGGCACCAGGCTTCCCAATGTTATGATTGGGAGAAGCAGCTTGGTATCTCCAGTGTCATCCTCCAGGACAGAACCTGTTAACTCAAAAGACATTGCCGAAAATTGGATGAAAGATCTCAGACACAGGTATTTCTGTCATTGCTGATTATGTTTTTCTATTTTGTTCTTATTCTTAAAAATGGTGTATCTCATTGACACAAACAATAATAGCAGAGAAGTGTGTATTATATAGCATTTTTATTATTATTGAAGACTGTTCTTTGTCCGAATAGAAACTGATCTTTTAAACAATTTTGTGAAGGATGAATGATCAATGAATTTAAAAAAAAAAAAATTCAAATACATTAAAAAGAAACATATTGCTTCTTATGTTCAGGATCAATGAGAGTATTGAGTGTCACGAGGATGTCAACGAAGATGATATTATGCTGCTGAAACAGGAGTTGATTGGAACTTTCATCAATGCACTTCAAAGAGACACGTGTGTATTTTTTCCTCAATACTTTCAATGTAATGTTTCATTCTTATGTGAAATTCATGTCATGAAAGTGACCTGCAAATACATTGAACACTCAACTGTTTATTCAAAGTGTTGAACTAAAATCAACCATGCTCCAATAGAATAGTCTACTATGTTCTCTCCTGTAGGAGTGTTTTGTTAGTCTCAATGGATATTATTTTTACGTGAGTTAGCGATTTGAAGACAATGAAAACCTGTCTCAACCGTTGTTTTTGTCTTTCAGGAGAACCCAGTGGCAGGTGTTTGTGGAGATCATAGGCCTTCTAGAGCCTTACAATAATCTTTTCAGCTACTTTGAAACAAAAGCAGAAGTAAGTTCTTCTTCTTTTTCTTCTTCTTCCAATAAGTTGGATCACTCAGACTTGAGTAGTACTCCAACACACATAATAAAATTGCGACTCAGCCTTTCCACCCCTAGAGTAAAAAATGGCTAAAAAGGGAAGTTGGGGAAGGAATGACTTGGCTTGCGCAAAGAAGTCTCAGTTGTTGCTCCAAATTAGTATTTTTTTCAAGGTGAGCATTAAAGCTGTCTGCATCAAAGAAGAATTTGGCTCCATCCGGCAATGAGTTCCAGAGTCTAATTGTGTTGGGGTAAAAGGAATATAGGTGACTGTCTAAGCTCGATGTTGGTATGGCATAAATATGTTACTTCCAGTTGGATATTGTGGATTGGTGTCTAATATATTTTCGTTTGTTTGTGATTCATAGAAGTTGGCATTTTTTGGGGTCGAATTCCATCTTCCACAGATGTTCCCATCTTTGTAGTTCATTAAGGTCTTTTTGTAGGATGAAAGTGTCTTCTTTAGATTTGATTTGGCGGTAGAGTGGACTGTCATCAGCAAATAGGCGGATTTTCATTCCGTTCAAGTTGTCTTGAATGCTGTGTTTTTGCTTTGCCCTTCTCATGTTTTGTTTTGTCATTATTTTAAACTGTTTGATGACAATGGTCTATGGCCTTTTTTAGCCATCATCAATTCTTCTTATTTGTTTCTTACCAGTTCCGCCACTACCTGGAGCGAGTACTTCAACATGTGACTCTTCATCAAAAGAGACTATTTGATCTTCACATCAAATCAACATTAGAGAAAGTGTTTGCAGATGTAAGTTTATATGGTTGCTTATACATTAACACTGTGTCAAAGATTCTGAGTGAATGTAAAAGAAATGCAAGAAGACACAATGTTAAACAGAACAGCATCTCAAAATATCCATACACCATTGGTTTGTAACCTACATGTAAATGTTACAGACATCTATCTGCTTTATATTTATTTTTATATTTATTTATTTTATACTTATTCATTCTTCATGCCTAGACCCTCTACAAATATCAGCACTTGCTTTGACTTTCTTTATCAGGACGTGAAAGAAATCAAAATGAGTACGACACCTCCCACCAAGTCAGTTTCCTTCATCCCAGTGCCTGTGCCATCTAAAGAGGTGCCAAGTGTTGGGAAGACATCAGTATCAGCTGAACCTTTTCCACATCAGTACCCAGGAAGATTCCTTCCTGATGGAACAAATCCTTATTCAACCTATGTGCCTGTAAGTTAAGTTCACGCCTATTAGTTGAACAATTACCTTTTCAGTTCAACACAACGAAACAAGCTAGAAAATGGAATGTTCTTGTTCATTCTACTTCTGTAACTGGAAAGCTTAATTTTTACCGCTAGTTAGAGTTCCATAAAAGTAAGTAAGGCATATGAATTGATATTTCTAAACTTCTGAAAAGAATTTTCCTTTGTTCATTACACACCTCTTTCATACTTGTTACAAAAGGTTTGTGTTTTTTGTGTGGATTTTATTTATTTGTTACATGTGTGTGTGTGTGTGTGTGTATGGGGGGGGAGGGGGGGGGGGGAGTGAACAGTGTCGTCTATTTTAATCATACAAAAACTGAACTTTAATCTCGCACAGGTTTGGATTTGAGAGTATTTTCTTATCCACCACCTGGTGTACTCTTGGAAAAAGGTACTTTGTCACGACTTTCTCACCTCACCCAGGTGTAAAATTGGTACCCGACTATAGACTGTGAAAGGTATTGTCAGGCAGCACTACCAGTATGCCTGCCAGGAGGTTGAGATGGCTTTGGAATGAAACAGATCTGTCGGGGTAATAATAAGCTGTAAAGCGCTTTGAGCTCAAAGAGGAAAAGCGCTATATAAATCGGCTATTATTTTAAACAAATATATTATTGTAAATTATGACTTGTCTCCAACTATTCAGAGTGATGAGGAGGTTGTTGGTGCCAAGGCCATGACATTTGGAGACCTGAGCAAATCTATGGGCATGGTTGGACTAGAAATGGCAGCTAGTGAGTTGGCCCTTTGATTGCTTCTAGTCAATATCTTCCCACAAACAGACCGTTGTTGATAATTCAAATGTAACAATGCTCTTTGAAGTCACGGGTTTTTCGTCCCAGTCAGATCATGAATCTATTTTGCTGAGAAGTAAAAAAATGTATGCATCAATCCAAGGTCTTTACAACTACAGTATATGTGTTTTGCCCATGTTTCATCAAGTATTAGACTTCATAGGCAACCTTTAGAAGAAAAAGAAGAATCTATCTTATCTCTTACAAACTTGCTTTTTGTAAAACAGTTTAAGAATCTCAAAAAGTAAATATTGAGTACATGCAAGACATTAATGAGTAGCCAACACGTATTTGACTCAAAACTTTTATCCGGGGGTAAAATGAGTGGAGTTTATGTATATATAACTGATGAATCCTTTTAATCTCCACAGGGGAGGCCATATGGAGTCACTCTCTAGGAACAACAGCTCTTGCTCTGGCAACCAGTATACCAGAAGAGGTATGTTTAATAGGTCACAAATATCTGTCAATGGCCAGGAGTTTTCCAATTTCCGTAAAGTTTGCCTCTCCTGTTGTCAAGATTTTTTTGCTGACGGCCAGAGGCATTCTCCCTCTGAATGATGAGAAAAAACGACAAATGTTTGTCTGTGTCTCAGTCTTAGCGGAGGGTAAGCTTAGGTGGGGAAGTTCAACCTGTCATTGATTGGATGGACATTTGATGAGAGACAATCATGTAAATTCATCTAAATGGCCACTCCTATTAGGCCAACAGCGCATTATCACGTTACACCATTCTTTGTCTTGGATGGCCTCTTGCACCCGGTAGGATTGCGCAATCATAGACTGGCCAACATTATGCGTGCCTGTCAAGTTTCACACTTTCAGATTATCGACGGGCATTGAAGCGGAGTACATCAGCGGGCAACGGGAAATTACGGGCTTTAATTATATAAGAACAATTCGGTACTACGCTAATTACGGGCAGTTATACGAATCGGGCCAATATGCGGTAGGCATTTAAGCGGAGACCACTGTATACATAAACCAAAATGTCATATCAAAGCTTTGTTGATTATTTGAGTGCTGGTATTTAGATTATTTTGTTCACTTTCAGGGCGATGGGAAAAAGAAACCTGCTGTCGAGAGAAAGGGCTTTGTAGCCAGAAGTCTTCCCACTGGTCTGCCTTTGAAAAATGAGAAAACCCCAAGAACAGTTCCAAAGGTTGACATTCATTTTGTAAAAAAATATGCCTTATATTTTTTATGCGGCATGGTTTTGAATCCAGCCTTTGTGTGATGTTTTTTGTTGTTTAAAAATATAATAAAAGGAGTGATAGCATTGTTTTTTTCTTTCCTTCTTTTTATAAACTTTGTGCATTTTCAGGTTAAGACACAAAAATATGTTTTCTTCATTCACGGTCTTTTAAATGTCATACTTAAGGATACATATTTGTGATTCTCCCCCAAGATGAAAGGTCTGATAGTGAAAGTAAAAGATAATTCACATTACATTTATCAAATGTGATTCCTTTTGTCATGAATAATGTATTATTACCATGGCAATTTCACATATAGAAAGAAAAAAGAGAAGAAAATGTAAGCTTATGAAATACATGAGCACTCAGAAATGTTGTTGACCAATTTTGTACCCCAGATGACTCAAGAAGTCACACAGATGACTGGCCGTGAAGCTGTGCAGTTCTTTGCTGGCTGTCACCATGCTGGGAAGATCAAGTCTGTTTACCTCAACCTGGCCCCCGGCAGACATTACAGGCCATATGACTTGATGTCTGTTCCACAAGTCAAGGTTTGTTCAGCTGAGATACTGAAATTTGATTCTATAGTGTCTTGAATTAGTTTGAGTGTTTTACATGCGTTTTTAAAAGGCTTTTTGATAATGTATTATGGAATTACTTGTTTGTTCCAATGTACTGTAGAGCCTAGATACAGGCCTTGAATTATCTTATCTCATCTTATCTTCAAGGTTCAGAACAGTACATTACATACTCAAATGAATACACAGCATTGTAAAGAAACTGGCATCATGTTTGTTTGTTTTTTCCAGATCAACCCAGAGCACTATGTGTTCTCCACCTTTGGAGTGTTGCACGTTTACCCAGACCAGCCTGCGGAAAACCTCACCCTGGCAGAGTGGCAGCGAGAGGCTGTCTTGTGGAAGGCTGTGAGCAGCATTCCATTCTTTAAGAACTTTCTGTTGGTCAAGGTTTTTCGCAGGTAAGATCTTTATCTAGGAGTGCCTTTTATTCTTCCCTGGACTAAATGTAGAAAGTTCAATGTAGACAGTGATATAATGGGAGATTCTGAGGGACTTAATTTTATATGATGCTTCTTGGTTTAAATATCTAGACAGGACTGAAAATATTGTATTGTGTTGTTCCCTTTGCATCAAAAATTATTAAGTCAGAACTTGTTCTGAATATTTGTGAAAACTGGACTTGCAATTTAGATCAGCGATGAAGCACTGATTTCTTTAAATAGACTCTTCTACTTTTACATGCCTTGTTCTGTTTCAATCTTATTCCCATTGTGTTAATATATCTTATGGACATACAATGAGGGGGTCATCCATCCTAAACTGTGTCTTTTTCAGGTGGAGTGCAAATCGCCAGTATATTGAATTTCAGAGGCGTAAGAGAAGTATGTGCAGAAACTTGTTACAATCAATGCCATCATTTGGTGCTGCTTTGCTGCAAATCTCAAGGTAGGTTACTAACATACATACCAACTAAGTACTTCCTTTTTTCTTTACTACTGGAATGTTACACATGCTTATTTGTGTGTAATTATCACATATATGAGCACATAGATAGTATTGTATTGTGTAAAAAGATGTTTTCAGACTTTATGATACACGAAGGATAAGTATTACTGGATCTTTTCTTTAGCTGAACTAATTCTTGGTTCTAAAACCATTTAAAAAAAAAAAAGTTCTAGAGACTTTTGATGCTTGGTTGAAATCAAAATGATGGCAAACTTTTGTTCTCTTTTCTTTTAGCCTGCTCAAAGAGTTGCTTACAGTGCCTTTCTTGCCGGCAGAAATTGAGTAAGTGTGTCTTTCTATTTTTCTTATGAAATTTGGATTGATGGCAAAGCATGTTAATTTTCACTTTCATAGTTCAATTGTAATTTCTGTATTGATACTTAAGAGATGTTTAAAAAATAGTAATGAATTTTCAAATGCAAATTAAAGGATTTCACTGAGTCAATTCACTAAAGGTGTCAAATCAAAAGGAGAGTTTTTGTATGAATACCTCATGATTATTCACACTTGTGTGTCTAACTAGCAAAACATATCAACTTGGAGAATATGAAAACAGCATCAACTACAAGAACATCATGGCTGAAAAACTTCTAGACAGATTCTTCAGGTAAATTATTTTATGTGTCTTCTTTGTAAAAAAAGAGCTCACACTCTTTTTAGCTTTTGGTCCAAGTTTTGATGAAAGTCATATTGATTGTTCAGTTTCAGTTTATCAGTTGTACCATAATGATACATGATATTTGTTATTCAGGTACACCAAAATGGTTGTGGAATTCACTGCAGAGGAAGCTTTCAAAAAGTTGAGGTACTGCGAGGATCAAGTAAAGAAGAAGACATTCTTGTAAGTCAGTTGATTTTAGAATTACTTTGATCTTTTGATAATAATCACTTAGATGTGATTAGTACTAGCTGCTGTTATCGTATTCATGTTTTAACAGGTCTTGTTTTAATCTGCAATTTTCTAGTACTTATTATTGCTTTTGATTGAATTGATCATTATAATCCATGCTGTAAGATATTTGAGTAATTTTCATTGTCCTTTTCTTTCTTACAGCTCAAAGGATTCCCTTCACATGCAGAGGAAAAAGAAAGAGGAAAGGGAGAACAATCTGAAAAACGCTCAGAGAGAAACTGCGTAAGTCATCAGGACCCAACTTCCCTACTTTTAATTTGACTAATTATGAATTGTTTCCAATGATTGATTAAAGACCAAGACCAAGAGGGATTACAAAATATTATTGTATCCATGTTCTGGTCCTTTCTTTTTACATTAGTCACACATCATTCGTGGACTCATGGCTTTAGAATGCATTATAATACATGTTATATCAAGAAAGGTCACAGTAGGAGCATACACAATGACAATATGAATTGCAGATTTTTGATTACAGTAATCTTCATGCTTCTTCAGTTTCCTTGGGAACTTTGTCAAACTTGTGGATCAGATGATTATTGAGCACATGTTCCAAATCACCAAGTCTCAAGCAATCGCTTTTGTGCACGATGTCCTGGAAATTGGAGCTGATGCACCAAGAGAAGGATTTTTCAAAGCAAACCTTGTTTTCAACAAGCAAGGTAGATCTTACATCCTTCATCTTTGTTTTCCTTCCTCACAATTTAGGCCTACTCATAACTTTTAAGTCTTTTAAGAATCCTTAGGAACATTGATATTCTACCAGAAATCATATTGATCATAGTGAGAGAAACAGCCATTCTTAGTAAAGAAAATATTTTGGTGACCAAATTGATTTCAATCTGAATAAACACAATAAAATAATTAATTTCCATATATTTTCCCTTTTTCTATTACTATTCCATACTTGGGATGTGTATCTGTGTCCATTAGCATTGTAAACAAAGTTGTTTTCCACTGTGCAGAATATTGTATACCCTTTTGTTTAAAGACATCCTATTTTCATGAGGGTAATGACTAGAAAAGAGAGAGAGAAATAACAATTAATGTATCAAGTTAAATTTGTTTTCATTTCAGATGTGTTGGGCCTTTCCCCATCAAAAGAGAGGTTTCAGAAAGTTCTGAGCAACACCCTGAGAGGCATCCCCCAAATCCTGATGTCCAAGGCCATCCCCATAGATGGTTGTGTGTCTGATAAAGATTCCACTCAGGGCAGTGACACTGCCAGGACAGAAGTCCACAAGCACCCTGACAAGTCAGTCTTATGGAATTTGTTATCTCAATGCTAATGATTATGATGGGAACAATAGGTACTTTATACAGCGTATTTCACATTTGTCATCTCAATGCTAATGATTATGATGGGAACAATAGTTACTTTATACAGCGCATTTCACATTTGT
>JAUELK010146297.1:0-11373 GCA_031471215.1 Gastropteron pacificum
TCAGTGCAGCAGTAGCCTTCTTTAGAGACTATTGTCATTGAAATCAGGCAACTTTGAATTTTTCACTAAACTGCCTAGCTTAACACACTACATGCAAGTGCTCAAAAGCTGCTGGATCAAGAAGAATGAAGAAGAAAATGTCATTCCATTTTTGCTTTTAAATGTATTGGTGGTCTTTACGTATCATTTGAAGATGCTGCTGTGCTCTCAATGCAAGTGCATGTAAATAAAACTGTCTTGTGTTGTTTATTATTTTCATTGGCATTTTTTTTTTCTGTTGTTATTCTGATTGGCTAATTTTGTGTGTGGGATTTAATGGACATATATGGGCGTCTTTCTTTTCAGATATATGTCATTGACAGCTCAGACAGAAAGAGGTTTGAGGAGACTGGGGAGGTGAGAATGCTTTCAAATTCTGTGCACTACAAACAGATAAAACTGAATTCAATAGCTTTCTGGCACATAATAATACTAATAATAATAAACGTGAATTTCTATAGCGCCAGAATCCACCACATATGGAGACGCCTAGTAGGCTCTCTCTCTTTTCTGTATTTTTATTTAGAAAAATGATTGAAGAAGATAGTACAACAGAGACATGTTAATCAGGTAGAATTACTTCTGAGTTTGCAGACTCTCCAGTAACAATAATCTTTCATGCTATAACTGAGTCAAGTTGCTGGACATTGAATGCATTAATTAACCATTCTACATTTTTTTCTAATAGGTGTTGAGTGTTGATCTTGAATTATGTCGTTCAGTATTACAACATTTCTCATTCTCCACCTGTCATCTCGCTCTCTACAGATTATCGTATTATTCTTATTACATTATTTAAATTATTTATATTGTACTGCCATGCATTATGTTTCGTTTATGTTGATCTAGTCCAGCATGTGTGGTAGTATTATACTCCTTTACATGTACTATGTTTATTGTATTGCTAGCAAACGGCTCGTACCAAATGTCCATGATTGGATCAATAAAGTGTATCTTATCTTATCAATATTAGGAGTTGACAGAGCTGCTGGAGGAGGAGAAGTTGGCGGGTGTGCCTGTGTTGATCTTTGCCAACAAGCAGGACTTGTTGACGGCCGCCAAGGCTAGCGAGGTCTCTGATGGCCTCAACTTGGACTCTATACGGGACCGTGAGTGGCGTATTCAGCCCTGCAGCGCAATGTCCAAGGAAGGTGTGAAGGTGAGTGAATTTCAGGGTGATGGTATGATATGCTGTAAATCGCTTTGAGCTCGAGCGAGAAAGAACGCCATAGATCCGCTATTATTATGATAGTGATAGACTATCAAGAATGTCCTCTCTTGGTCCTCCTTTTAGCCTGTTAATCTCAATCAAATTCATGTTTGACTTTTATAATGTATTTTTGAAATTTTCTTTTCGCGCAGGAGGGGATTGAGTGGATGACAAAAACCTGCAATAACCGACGGAAATGAGAGACCCTCCAGCGACAGATGTGCACACGAAGACCATTGGTACCAGGGGGGGGGACCGAATAAAAAAATATGGGGAATGATGAGAAAATGTTTGCCGTTATGTTTACTCACATAATGAAATGTATAATACAGCTTTCTTGACACACATCAGCTTCTACTTCGTTTACAGAGAGATGCTGGTTGTCAGGCAAATTTTCAATCCTTATTTTTCTTTTTTTTGCGCTGTTATTTCATTTGTTTACATTTTAAATCTTTTTTTTTTGTGCATGATTATATGACCAATGAAATTTCATTACTTTGAGTTCTGTTGCCTTTGTGCTTGCGTCACGGCTTGGCCATTGTCAATATCATTCTTGTGATTTTCTGTGTGATCTAAACGAGACAGATTTATTTTCTGTCAAAGTCATTTTGTTACCTTTTGAAATAATGTCTTGACTTTTACAGGTGTAGGCGATAGATCATCTCAATCATGTTCGTTTTAGGAGATTACCAAGGGACAAACAATTTTTACTGCAATGTATGAATTGTTGCATATGGGTATGAGTTATGACATGGCTTTAGTTCAAGTAGCTGTTTTACAATGAAGTTCTTTCATACATTTTACATTGCTGACTTCAGCGACACATCAAGAACAAGTCAATAAGAAGCCAATGCTTTACAAACCTTTTTGAAAGTTTTATTCATAATCTGAAGTGACTCGCAGTAATTTTGCTACAAAGTCTTAAGTGATTTGGTTCTACCTATCTCCGGCTGACGTGGATTTTTTTACTGCTATGAACTGATTTCCTATTATATGAATTGTTGTGAGGCAAACATTCATCTTCAATTCAATACAACAATACATCACTTATAAGAAGTGATCATGGTTATTTGTCAAGGGAGAGGGGGGATAGGGGTGTCGAAGACTAGGGACTACTGGTATACATTATTTCAATCATTGTCTGAAATCCGTCCGCCCTTGCTTATCTATCAAAGATGTACTTAATAATATGTGGTATTTTCCATATCTTGTTTTTTTTCTTTTCTGTCCAATCAGTGGTTGTGATTATTGTCGCAATTTTGAAGCTGAGAGGAGCGATTTACCTACCTTTATACTGAAATTACATCAGGGGTGTATTATATTATGCTGTGTCGTGTCATGTTATTTTCTTTTTTTTTTTACATCCTTTTTCTGTGTGTCTGTAAATCTTTTGTTTATTTATATATTCATATATATCTCATGTTTTGCTATTGTGTGTGAAAGTTTTCTTTTCCATTTCAAAATGGCATTTTAAATCTCCTTTTTTTCCAAATTTGAACTGAATAATGAGTAAACTTTCCCACGCGCACTTCTATAGATAGTTAAGAAGTTGTTAAAACGGTAAGTTGTGTTGCGTCCCCGTTGATGTGTCCATGACTATCCTTGACCTTTTTGCCGTCCCTCAGCACAGCTGCGACATTCCAAGTAAATAATATGATTTTTCACTCCATGCCCTCTTACTACACTTATTGTCACCCCAGATCCTAAACTAAGACCTAATTTTCAAGTGTTGTAAAAGTAAAACCCATGATATGAGCACTGGTAGCTCTTTATTTACAGTTTATAGTTTGGGCTCAAGATTATTGTTGATGAATAGCATAGCTCAACAATAAAGGTTATAGAACGGGGTGAATATTTGTATGCATTCGTTTATGGGTCTTTTTTAATCAGGGTTGATACAGGAGCTGGAAAAGGTTTCCTCCCCTGAAATTGTTCCCAACCCTTCTTCTTCTTCCATTTATGACTGGGGACTTTTGCAATCGCGAAACCCTGGAATATTTTGGGCTATGAACATTGTAAATGAAGACATTAACAAGAAATAAGGACGTGCCAACCCGGTAAACTCACCTGTCAGATCTCGACAACCCAGAAATTCGGATCACCCTGGAAAAATATTGACTCTGTACACAAGTAGTAGGCTAACTGTATCTGTTAGACTTTAGTTGATTGCCAGGAATATAAAAATCTACTGGGTTGTTTTTTTTTGGCTAGACTGTATAGTACTTAAATTCCCCCTGACCGACCTACAATCTACGATGCATTATAACTTAACCCTAACACTTCTGATGTGATTGTGTTTTGTTGGTGTGCAAGGAGGTAAAATCCACTGTACGAAGTCAATTGTCATTTCACAATACGGAAGTCTCAACACTACAAGCCTACCTGTGAATCTGTGCATACACTAATTAACATTTTTGTGTGGAATGGATTATAATATAGTATGATCTACATGTAAAAGTAAGCATAATATTTGTTTTGTTGTATCGTGCTAGTGTGTGCTTAGGTCTTACTTGCAGTTCACAATAACGAGAGCAATTGGCTTAGTCACTTAGTCATACTCACACTATCATGATAAATGCAATGATACATTCTCGGCTTCATCAAGATTTGCTGGTTGTGATGTTATGTATACTTAGCATGCAATGTTGCTTCTTGAAATCACGCAACAGTCAAATAAATGTGTAAGTGTATTCTAAAGCTAAGTGTTCAACTTTTCCCCATAAGAATTCTGCGATGTCGCTACAAATTCCAAGACAAGTGGGATCTTGGGCCATTAAATTTGTGTGAGATTAGAACTGACCCACCTCTGCTTTCTGTGATTTAAAAAAAGGGATCAGATCGATGTAAATTTGTAGGACCTACTATGTGTGTGTCACAAAATATTTCATAGAGCACAATGAAAAAGTTCACAAGTGTATACATACTTCTCTACACATAATAGATCTATGTAATAATATATTATATAATATGCCATTTGTCGTATTTCAGTTTTTAAGCCTTTACTCACAATTTAATCAAGTGATTCAACTTAGATCTTAAATCAAATGAATGTTGTTCTGTTGGACTTGTGTATTCATTTCATTAATATGTGTGTCTTTTATACTATAAATAATAATAACCTTCCTTCATGAATAGAACCATGTTGAACAATGTGAGGAGGGACTTTGTTGTTTTCTCATCTTCATTGACTACTTGTACATGTACTTGACTACTACTGTCTACACGTTTTTGTCATTTGGCCTCCAATCGTGCCGATTCAATTTGGGTTCGAGAATATTTTCTTCTCCATCACCAGGAGTACTCTTGGAAAAAGTACGTAGTCACGCATTTCTCACCATATCCAGATGTAGAAAGGGTACCCGACAATAGATGTAGAAAGGTCTTGTCAAAATGTTGGTATGGGCGTCAGACAGGTAGCACTACCACTACCCCAGTATGCCTCCCAGGAGGTTGAGATGGCTTTAGGTTGAAACAGGTCTGTTAAGGAACATAAATGTAATAATATGCTGTAAAGCGCTTTGAACTTGAGTGAGTATAATCGCTGTATAGATCAGCTATCATTATACTACACAACTTAAGACCCTCCTGATCCAGCATCAATTGCACCACAGATTGCACTTGAGTTGGAAATGACAAGAAGATTGAGCCCTGTGCTACTCCACTTGTGTTTATTTCCAATTATTCAATACTAACAACAAATGAAGATTTTCATCATTGGGACATGATCATTAATTGTCAAGGAAAGAAAAACATTTCATTCAACTGTCATCATTTAGGTACTTGGACAAAGACACTTAAGTAATGTTCACCAGCAACCACTATCTTAGGTTGAATAACAAGAAAAGAACCATATCCAGCAGTCTTCCAACAAAACATAATCACACTGCTTCATATCGAAACTGTCAAAAAATCGTGTACATCTTACTTATTTCTAGACCAATCACTACGAATCTTCTGTTCAACCAGACATAATAATATGTAAGGGCCGTTAGAAAATAAAACTGAACAAAAAGGGAAGAGCAAGTCGTCGAGGCCCGTAAAAATCTCCTGGGGACATGGCGCAAAGCGAGCGATGCTGACTGGAACATTTCTGGACTGGGCAGCAAATGGGTTAATGCTAGACACCGAGTGAAGATTGAACACAGCTATGGTTATTTACATGAACAATCTTACCATCATTTCAACGAGTGACTGCTACACTTTACACAAGTCACACTCTCACATCAACATGGTTTGGATACATATCTAAGGGTGCAAACAGAGTGCATTCAGTTTTTTTCAAAGCTCATCCATCTTCTGTTCTCTATACAATACTACCAGCTCTATGCCTTTGACATCATTTTCCAGCAAAAACTGGGCGCTGGATAAAATGGGATGCACTCAATTTGCACCGATAGTATGTTACAGTTATACATCACATCGTTCTCAACAAGATTTGGCTATATTCTGTAGTAAGCAGCCCCAGAGGTACTAGGTAGACGTAGGTTGGTAGAGATGTGAGGCAGGGTTCATCAGCTGTGCCTGGAGCTTGGGTGAGGCATCCAGCTCTTTGTGATGTAGCACCATGTGGCGAGCCAGGTCTCTCTGCATGTGGGTCAGGTCCTCTGGGGAGGAATACATTATGTACATGTATGTATCTACATTGTATTTTTGTATCTATATATTTATAGGGATGCCATGCGGTGCGAGTGGTACATGGGTGTTACCAACTGAAACTCCCCAATACTGAAATCAAAGTTTATGTGATCCCCAAAGTTGGCCAATACTGAAGACAACGGCTTGCGAAATAAAATTGGTCCCCTACAGTGCAGGAGGTGACATTTCAGACCATAATTTGAACAAAAGTCGCACTGAGTGAATACGGAAACTTTTTTGCTGTAGACTCGCGAATACGGAAATCCATCATTTTACGATAACACCCATGGTGTGGTAATCTAGGGGTTTCCAGGGAAAAAACAGGCTGCAAGTTGCGTATGAGGGGTACTTTAGATAGAGAAATACGTCGTCCATTCACGTGTCGCGTCGAAGAGGGGGTCGTTATTTAGGGGTTCCATGTGTATTTTTAAAAAACAATGACGTGCTGTAAAAAGAAAGGGGAGAACCCATCATTGACGACCTTGGGTAACCTTTATTATTAAAGGTGTTATTAAATTTGGTTGCTTCCCTTGATGATTCCCCCCATATTTGGAATCCCCGTTATTATAGCGACATTGTCGGGACCAGGACCAAATGTCACTACAGCGAGGATGTCGCTATAATAACGGGGTTGCAAGAGAGACAAGAGAACAACGGACCTTGTGAGAGAAGTGAGTAGTCCCCCTGCCCCATGGCCTCGGGCGTGAGCACATAGATGGTGGGGTACTCTGTCAGGCAGTGACCTTTCAAGTTGTCTGCTACCGTAGCCTGGGGGTCCAGGGAGTAGAATCTGAAACCCAAACATTGTCACAAGTTTGAGTTGAGTTTTACACCCCAAGCCTGGATAATGCGAGGAGGGTTGGGCAAAGGGCTGTCTGAGCTGGTTGTGGGTTATTGGTTTCAGTGGGAGGTAGGTCTGCCTTGCTACTGTGAGCACAGGGCATTCCAAGAAGGGGTGAGAGGTTCTTTCGTAACAAGGGTAGTGGCAGTGCCTGCAGTTGGGAGGATGAGCAGGGTCGATGCGGTTTAAGTGCATAATGTTAGTTTTTGAACATCCTGTGCGGAATTGGAGGATTGCACTTCGTTCTTTCCTAGGGGTAGTAGTTAGTAGTATCAATGCTGTCCATAGATTCATAATTATAGTGTACTGAAAAGTAAAACAACTCCTACCTATTCCTGTTGGCTGGGAGGCCTTCAATCTTGAGCAGAAACCTGCACTGATCCAGGCGCTGCTTCTTGTAAACTTCCAAAGTTTTGCGTAGGTGGGGGAACTCTGTGAAGTTTGTGAACTTACGAGCTGCTTCAATCAACATGCTGCTCTCTGGTACCCTGACAAGATAATATTGCAATAGAAGTTATAGAACAGAACTGTAGAGAAGTTACAACATAATTTGCAATAGAAATTATATAACAAAAAAATGTAAAGAAAAGAACAGCAATTCTATTCCTGTTTGAGTAAGAGTTGGTACACCCTTACTTCAAGACACAATCTACGCCATATAAGAGATGGTCCTTATCCTATACATGTATTAAACAAACAGCCATCTCCGAAGGTAGAAAATTAAAAATAGTTGTGTGTATCTGTACTAAGGTCAAAGATATGTGTGTCACTAGAATGAAAAATGAGATTGTGCTGGTATGGTAATGCTATCTTTATTATTCGTATCAGTTTCACAGATTGTACACTATGTAACCTATCAACGCACTATAATATAAATCAGATGTATGACTTGTGAGAAATGCTATATATAATAAATGACCATTATTGTGGGGGGTTTTCGAACAGCAGGGTATTTCTTTGGTGATCTAATGGCGTGGTGCAATGAATTTAGATAGAAATTATAGGGAGATTCATCTGTACCTAGATTTCATAGTTCATCGATAAAAGAGACACTCTTATAATATAGATAATCAGGACCTTTCGGAACAGACCCTAGTAGATCTATGTACAGACGGGACACTTGGCTATCTTAGAGCAGCAAACATCAGTGCGTCCTGTGTGCACAAACAGATTGTGGCGGTACAAAGGATAATAGGAAAATGTGAGTAAAGCTCATACATGCTAGGCTCGGTATCTCAATGCTAAAAGCCTTTCTGTTGTGTGTTGGGGACGCGCTGGAGGAGGCTACGCTTTTTTTTTTTTTACAAAGAAAAAGAGGCCAGTGTCCAGTCTTAATCGTCTTTCCTTTCGGCACTCAAGTGTCACTTACTTGGAACCCTTGACCAGTGTGTTGGAGAGGACAAACTGCCACTCTATGTGCCACTCAATGCGGTCTGAACTGAAAGACAGTTGATCACAATAGTATCACGTTAAAAAGGTGAATAACTCCACACCAAGGAAAATCAACCAAAACGACATAATACAGACATGAAAATAATCATAACAAATAATGTCTATGATTTTATTTCTCTGCTCAAAGGGATCAGTGAGCATTGGTGAAATTAGAACAATAATAAACTTTGGGACCACTCAATTGGAGCAAAGTGAAAAAACTTCCAGCCAGATGCTGACAGAAGCTTTGCAGGCTCTAACGTTTACAAAGTATCGTAAAATTTAGAACAAAAATTGTAAGATCAAATTTGTCACTTTAGAACTTGGATCTGTCAGTGTCAAGGAATTGTGAATCATTTTTGTTAACCCTTTGAGGCAGAATTCCTGTTTGATATTGATAGGGAATAACCCTGGTCCGGAGGGGTCTTGTGACTGCATTGCTCTGTAGGTCTATTAGACCACTTGAAGAGTCCATAGCTCACAACTTGTGCCTGATCGCAACAACAACATAGAGAATAACCGAACACCACTCTATGCCGGAATACGGGTACAGCGGTATTTGGTGACTTAGTTATCTTATACATTTGCTGAGGAGGCCAGGCACAGCAGTCAGTTTGGGTCAGGGGGTCAGGGTTCAAAGGGTTAAGTTCAAATTTGTCACTTTAGAACTTGATCTGCTAAGGAGTTTTTGACATGCAACGTAAAGTGCACTCACCTCATCTGGTAGTAACTAGTGTTGTTTTTGTGCTTGGACAAAGCCATGGACACCATCCTAAGCCTTACTCCTCTCTTCTGGGCTGCAGCCATCAGCAGCTTACTCTGTGGAAGAAGTAGTAGTATAGTAGTAATAATAATAATAATACATCGAATTTATATTGTGCATTTCCATTCACATGAATGCTCATCAATGCGCATTACAAACAATTAAGACAGAATAGACAAGTCACTAAAACATGTACATGTAGTATCGAATGGCTAAACCTCCATTTTGAATGGTGCTGTCCATTCATGTAACTCCTCCCCTGCATTGAGTACACTGTCATGTAGCCTCCTGCAAGACCCATCTTTCCCTTGAAAAGGATTGTCACGTTTTCGCTGTGCAAGGGCTTGAGTGCTACAATGACTCTGAAGGTGGTACCAGACAAGATCCAATCATGCTGGAACGGTTGAAGAAGAGTAGCCAGACAAAGAATAATCCAACCCGGCGCCCAGGCAAGGCTTGGCTGCTCCTGAGCCTATACCTCAAAACACACGATGATGTGGAAGACCTAAATATACAGAACCGGTATAATAGAAATGCAGTCATGCACAATAAGTGTAGTCACAGAGCTTAAAGTTAAAGCCCTGTTTCCATACTTTCTGAATGCTTAGAGAATGAAAAACATATAGATCGAAACTCAGCGATATGTCATGCAACAGAAAGCGAGGGAACACATAATATTGTTTTGTACACATTATAATCATTATGTATTCTGTACATGAGCATGACCCAGTCTTCTAATGTGCCGCCCTTCTTTAGAAATTACACAACAGTTCAAGACAGTGGTATCAATGAAGCTCTACATTGAGACAATTTTAAAATCAGCTGGAGTGAACATGTTTTTGTTTGGGGCTTTTCAATTGTAAAAGCACAACTCACTCTTTTATTGATGTGATTGTACGGGGCAGGATATGTATGTCTTTGTTTGTTGTTGGAGATCTTGTTACTATACACTGTCCTCTCTGCATTCTCCAAGAATCTGTAATCTGAAACATATACAACAATAAATTGAAGGCTCCCTAAATTGAATCAATTAATCAATCAAATGATCTTTATTGTCCTGTTTGACACATTACTCATTACTTTGATTGAAGTTGCTGGATACAAAATCTTAAGAAAACAATACAATCTCCCTAGACCAGTGGACATATTTCTTTTTCTTCTCAATGTAATGCCATCTGTGTAATGTAGGAGTGTCAGGACCAAAGATAGACAATGAGACGACCCAGGTTCGAATCCCAATGAAAGTATTTTGAACATAGGTCATGTGGGCAGTTTCCATAGCTGTCCACCCCGTCCTATCGGAGACTGACATTAATATGTAGGCCCAACTTCTTATCTAAAAGGTGTAAAACTAAAACAAAACGATAGACAACAGAAAGACTGCAAGGGTTGGGCAACATACTGCCTGCCATTTGACGCTCTCTCTTTCCCTGTTGGGCTCATGTACCTAACTAAACAAACAAGTAGGTCCTGCAACAAATTCAAGAGCAAGAAATGCCCACTGTTCCTACAGGGTGCCACGGTCTAAGACAAATGTCCACCTTTAATAATTTTCTCCCTCAACAATTTGATTGTAGAAATAGCCTACCAAGAAACATCAAAGAATCTAGTAATATAGACTCAATGAGGAGGAAATTACAAAGCCTCCCCTCAGATGCGACTACTGCACTGGTTCTGAAATATTAAACTAGACAAACTGGAAGCACCCATATTAATCTTCAAAGTATTAAGGCTGTTTTTCTACAGGAATAAAATCAACAAAGGTAGACAAACCATTGAGCAGGTGCATGTCTGAATACTGTGCAGAAGACACGAAGGCTGTCTTGTCTCTCTGGCCATTGCAAGCTAGACGTTCTTTGTGCTGGTTGACACACGCCACGCAACATGTCTGTACACTACAGCGGGGACATGTGTACTTGGCTTCTTCTTGGTTGCACATCTCACACTTCATGGCACTGTCAAAACATTATAAAGAATGAAACAAGGTATAGAGGTATTTTGTAATTAGAAGTATGCATATAATGGAACTAGAACCCCCTTGGCCGTTCCGGCATATCTTCGGCTCTGGCTATGCCTCTTAAAATGCGTATTTCATAGCTCCAGACAACATTTCCTGATCCCTTTCATGTCAACAAGTAAAAGGAAGTTGGGACTTGTTTGTTTCAGCCTACTTTCATTTTTTTCTTCCGTTTTAGGATAGATAAGCGCTTGTTTTCGTTATCCACATCATGAATTTCGTAGAGAATTAACGCCCACCAGGGCTGTCTGCACCAAATGGCACCAGACAAGACTTTTCAATATGGCCTGCTTAACAACTAAGCAATGTCATCTATCTATTGCAGTTGCGCTCAGCAGATAAAAAATTACTAAAAATCCGCACTGTAAGAACCAAAAGACTAGGTGAAAGATCATTCTCCTATTATGCTCCCAGTCTGTGGAACTCTCTGCCGGTGG